>MUZC01001667.1:370334-386665 GCA_002072015.1 Radix auricularia
GACAAAGTTAAACAGAAATATACAGACAAAGTTAAACAGAAATATACAGACAAAGTTAAACAGAAATATACAGACAAAGTTAAACAGAAATATACAGACAAAGTTAAACAGAAATATACAGACAAAGTTAAACAGAAATATACAGACAAAGTTAAACAGAAATATACAGACAAAGTTAAACAGAAATATACAGACAAAGTTAAACAGAAATATACAGACAAAGTTAAACAGAAATATACAGACAAAGTTAAACAGAAATATACAGACAAGGTTGAACAGAAATATACGGAAAAAGTTTAACAGAAATATACAGACAAAGTTAAACAGAAATATACAGACAAGGTTAAACAGAAATATACGGACAAAGTTAAACAGAAATATACAGACAAAGTTAAACAGAAATATACAGACAAAGTTAAACAGAAATATACAGACAAGGTTAAACAGAAAATATTTTCTCTAACAAAAATGAGACTTGGTTTTTTTAAAAAAAAAAGCAAGTTGCTGTGGTAAACATTTTCAACAAAATTTATAACCATTTAATGACTTGGGCAGCTCTACTACTGTGGTGTTGATGAACAAAGATTGTTAACAAAGTGTATAACAAATCCTCATACATATTCTCCAGCTTAAGTTACTGCACATTGCGTTTTTCACGGTACTTGTACACTGCGTGCCATGGTGATATTTTATTAACTCCTAAACTTGTGTAGCCAAATGATGGCTAAGTAAATTAAACACAATAAATTCAATAATAAAGTACAATTTACTAGTTCCGGATAGGCAACAAGTGTATTGTAACAATCCACAGTATACACAAATTCGCAACTCTCCGTCAGTCTTCGCTCTCAGCTCCTACTCTCATTCATTCAATCTCAGCTCCTACTCTCACTCACTCAATCTCAGCTCCTACTCTCACTCACTCAATCTCAGCTCCTACTCTCGTTAAATCAATCTCAGCTCCTACTCTCACTCACTCAATCTCAGCTCCTACTCTCGCTCACTCAATCTCAGCTCCTACTCTCACTGACTCAATCTCAGCTCCTACTCTTACTCACTCAATCTCAGCTCCTACTCTCACTCACTCAATCTCAGCTCCTACACTCACTGACTCAATCTCATCTCCTACTCTCACCCACTCAATCTCATCTCCTACTCTCACCCACTCAATCTCAGCTCCTACTCTCACTCACTCAATCTCAGCTCCTACTCTCACTCACTCAATCTCAGCTCCTACTCTCACTGACTCAATCTCATCTCCTACTCTCACCCACTCAATCTCAGCTCCTACTCTGACTCACTCAATCTCAGCTCCTACTCTCACTGACTCAATCTCAGCTCCTACTCTCACTGACTCAATCTCAACACCTACTCTATACCAGGGGCAGTGTTATTGGTTTACCAGACGTGTCGTTACTCATCACGGGACTGACCTCCTATGCTGTAAACACGGTTGTTTTGTAGTGAGTCACTCTGCGTCAACTGCACTGACTTCGAGCCCTGGAGTGAGCCTGCAGTGACCCGTGATGGTCATCTAGCACCGACTGATAAGGTTGAATTCTAGCAGACGGCAACACAATTTTTTTAATATCTTCAGATACGTCCTAAGTGCACCTATAACAGATTCGGCCGACACAGACAAATGTCTTTAGTGGATGGCAATGGCTTTTTACGATGGTACGCAGTCTACAAATATCGATGAAAACGCAATGACTTGTTTATGAGCAGTATCTGTAGTTAGCGATACGTTTAGCCACGAAGTATCATGCTCGTTTGGCATTCTCCTTTATTGATATGGTAAATGTTGCCCTAATAACTTTCTTCTTTCCTTCATCTTCACGTTTTTTTAAAGTTCAAAATATCCAGGTATTTGTCTTTTGAAAGTCGCACAATTTCAAGAAAAATAAACAACGGTAAATAATATGGACATTATTATTAGCTTCCTAGGCTGCTCGGTAACTTTTGTTTTATGGACCAGTACCGGTACACGGCCCTTTTGTTTGGGACCACTGTTGTGGAGGACTATTTCATCCATTTTAGACCAGCATATTTATCCTTTCAATAATTTTCAAAACTTAGCTTAAATTTTAAAAGTCTAATTTTTTTTTTTTTTTTTTTTCTGAATTATTTTTGTCGCGACATAATCTCAATAATAAGGGTAGACTATGGCGTAACTTTGATCCAGTTGCTTACAAATGATTGCATTCCAAGGGAATATTTCAGTGTTCTTGCAAACCGAGAATTTTCATAGGAACCAGTGAAGCGGTTCGCATCTACTTTAATTACGTGTTTAGCTATCATTTGTTTTAAATAATACCACGCCGATCCATCTATACAGCCATTCTTCTGTGACGGAATACATTATATGATTGCTCAGCTACAGGATGCCAGCACAAATCCATCTATACAGCCATTCTTCTGTGACGGAATACATTATATGATTGCTCAGCTACAGGATGCCAGCAGAGATTCCTTTAAAGCCGCTTTAATTTGGTCTGATCCCTTCAAGCGCTATATAATGCGCGCTACAGAAATGTGTTTAGTTGGTGTTATTTACAAATGTTTCTGAATCCAGCCTTGATAACATATATAGTGTGTTCTTGTTCCTTTGACGACACAACTGACCAATAACACTTAGATGATAAAAACAAGCTCTGATCCCCGCATTAAAATAGGGACCGGTTCTCTCTGTCAAATTCAAGATATTTCTGAATTTTTTTGGAAGAATGGATTTTAGAAGTGAGAAGTTTACTCAATAATAAGCCAATTTTCATACCGTACTCGTCCTAACCACACATAACTATTACTTCTATTCTGTTAACGTGCAGGAATTTTTTTTATTAAAATTGTGTTTTTTAAATTAAAAAATGACTGCTATAACTATTGTGAGGCTATGACGCCACAAAGCTTTGACACACCCCCACCCCAAAGCCATATTTTCTAAATAAAAATTAGCCCGTTGAAAATATTTTTGGTTTTTTTTAAAAATATGTATTAATTGTAGGTCTATGATCTATTACCGTAACACGCGTGAAGCCACAGAAACAGTCAATAAATAAATTCTAAACCATCAAATATGTATGTGGAAATTTTATTTAAAGTTGTGAATTATTTGTTTTGAGTGATGTCACATTTTTACAACACATCATCCCCCACTTCACTCATCGTCACAGATGCCCATGTCCAGCCGTTTTAAAGATCTCTCTGCTGCGACTCTTTCTTTCCTTTTTTACAATTTTTATTTAATGTTAAGTGTGTATTCGGAATGTTTTATTATTGCAAAGTAACTGATATCTTTTTAATTAAAATTTTCGCGCTTAGCATATTTCATTGTATTTTCGTAATATTCCTCAACTTTAGTCTATGTGTGGAACAGTTCTTCCTGGATTTAAACTGACAGAGATTATCTCAGAATCAGACAGGGTAACTGTGAAAGGTGTTGGGAGTGGCACAAACAAATGTAAGTAAAGTTTTATAGAATGGAGTAAAGAGTGGTCTCCGATGTAAAAAAAAAAATAAAATAAAACAATTTAGTTATAATTTTGTTAATTTCAGTGTTGTCTTCATTTACCCACAAGATTTTTTAATATGATTCCTTGTGTTTGCTTTTGTTTATCTTTTAGGTTTATCGGCATCCTTCCGTCTCACGAGTCGATGTTGCATCACCGTTGCGTTGGGTTGCATTTCCTCGAGTGGCTGTGCAGTCCTATCCTTGAGTGACAGTCTTTAACACACCTTATTAAGACGAATTATGTGCTTCCAAATGGTTTTGCCTATCTCTTAGCTCTTCAGTCTGTAGCCTCCTCCATCCTTCACTCCACGGCTACTATGACGCCCTCTTTGACAACTGTGTGCCATGTTGATCGGTCTTCTGCCTTACACTCCCAGTCACTTGTATGTATTTTGGCTGCTTTCAACTCCGTTTAGCAGACATCTTTAAATCGCAGGCTTGGGCGACCTGTCTTCCTCCTACCCGAAGCAAGTTCACATTTTAGAGGTCCTTCGGGATATAACCAGGGCTCATTCTTTTAACATATCCTAGCCATCTTAGGAGTTTTTCTCAATCCTTTTAGGCCTATGCTCTGTACAAGAATTCAATTTTCAGCCGTGTCCGCTGTCCATTGTCTTACCTTGACAAATGATTCACGGTCTTTCCCCTGTGTATGTTCTTACTCGGGCCTTCTGATGTTGTTGTCCGCGGGAACTACTAGGCGAGTTATTTAACCACGACCATCTGTACAATAAATCCTCGGTGCTGTCCTCAGAGTTTAGGTTTTACGACATTTCTAAAGCAGGATGATAGCTAGAATTTTTTTTAGGTTTGTCTTCTCAGTGGTAAACTTTTTTGACATTATGGTTTCAGCTTTTGCACCAAATTTTACGTCAATGATGATTATTTAGTGGAGTTCTAAACTTTGACCAGTCATGTGTTCTTCAGTTGGTTTGGTTTAATTAGAATCGCTACCAACGATGTCATTTAAAAATGTATATCTAATCGCAAAACTTCAGCAAATAGTCTTACTTACAATATGGTAAGGCTTTGACTCCTGATGGGCTAAACCCATCTCATCTGTTGTAATGTTATGTAACAAGTCAAATGCTTAGATAAATATTTTTTGACAGTGTTTGTGTTAATTTTTGTAATCACCATATGATCAAATTCACTATTACAACACTCCTTTGCTCAGCCTCATTTGTTTCCGATTAAAACAACTGTTGTAAATTATACCTATTTCGACGAATGCTAGTTGAGAAAAACGTTTATATCCTCTCTGTATGGTATTTTAACGTTCAATTCTTACCTTATAGTTTGGATTGGAGGCCGTGAGGATGTTAACATAAAACTCAACTTTGTCTGGGACACCGAAAAAGCTGTTAACATATCACCGAATTTCTGGGACCTCGGTCAGCCTGACCTAAACAAAACCGATGGACACTGTGTAGTACTACAGAATGGGACCCTGTTACGTAACACGGCTTGTAATGAGTCATTTCCAGCTTTGTGTCAGAAAAGTAAGTCTCAAATATTGGAATCAAAATATTATGGTTATTAATAACTTATATTTTATTGTACAGGTAACCTGTTATTAGAAAATATATATTGTAAAAAAATAATATTTTAACAACCAAATTAACAAGTTCAAATAGATTTTTAAAAATTGTTATCATTAACAAGATACGACTAACTGTTCACAAAAAGCATCACGGAAAATGAGATTAACGTCAGTGTACCTGGGAGGGGGGGTTCGAACAACAAATGCTTTTTTCGTCTCGAGACATGCGCACTTTGGTTGTTGTTACCTGCCCACCATGCACAACCTCGCATTGCAATTTAATATGTGTGGGTGACCCAGCCAGGGTCATTCGTCATGTTAATTTGCACACGTTTTGTGCTTGTCCTAATTCTCCGTAAATTAAAGAGATAGATAAGTGTTATCCGGGTTTGTAAAAAGAGGAAAGGTACGAGGACCGGCTCGGAAGTTACTCATCACCATGGGGTAAAGTATTTCGGAGATCGTGATAATGTCTGTCCCGCCCCTATTTACTCCTGAAAAAGTTATGTACTGAACGTATTGTTAAAGAGACTGTGCGTCTACTTTTACATCACTCAGAACAATGGACAGCACGTCGCCGAAGTTTTCACAATGTTTAGAGAAAAGTTTACTGCCATATTGCGAATTTGGTTTAATGTCCGCAAAGAACTGGGGAAAAGAACGGGCACAAACATAAATAATTCTAAATTAATATTTTTCTAGGACTTGAACACGGGACCTTCTGCGTATTAGACGAAGTGATAATCACTACACTAACAAATGTTATTATGTGAAAGAACAACGGAATTTGAAGCAAGAAGCATTGTTAGTCTCGAAACAACACCCACGCACCACTGTAGCTTGCTAGGATATTCGTCCTGTTTATTTGCAATCAAGTTGAGATTTAAACATATGGATATTGTATTTCTAACGTACCCAAAAGGTTTTAGAGAAGTTGCTATCAAATTGAAAACAAATTTTAAAAAAATAAAAAATAATAATAATAAATTCACACACCTTTTCCTTTGTTACATGCTCACAGAAAATCTGACTGTCATCAATTCTCAGAAGACTCGCTTCTCGACACCTTTCTTCTTATTGACATCTCACCTTAATAAAACAGACGCCCAGGTGAGTGTGAGCGTTTGTTTCAAATGAGACTTTTGTTCTATAAATATCAAATATAGGCCTACATTTTGCGATAAAGATATTTAGAAGAAATAATTAAAATAGGAATTGCAAGAACTTTATTAAATTTACATCTTAATATATTTATGCTAACAATTTTTTGTGTATAATAAAATGGATATCAATAGCAGTTAAATATTTTTATTAATAACTAACTGACCCGTCGTGCGTTGCAACGATCTCGGTAACAATTAATACATTTAAGAAACCAATGAGAGATGTTTTAAAAACAATTAGATATTATAGACTACCAGAAATCTACGCGAAAGTGTGCAAAAGAAAGTCCAAGTTTGAAAGCAGATCAATAAATTCATAGCTTAAGAGTTTTTTGTTTTTTTTAAACGATCGTAAGAAGACCGGCAAAAAATTAAAGATAATTTAAATTGTTATTGCTGTTCTCATGTACGCCAGCTATATTTCTGAATGTCGTGTAAAATTGATAAGGGAATTAAATTATTAACGTTCATTAAAAAAAAAAACATTTGAGGACCCTTGACCCGATGGTATAAACATTAGGAGTTCAGTGCCCTATAGTAATTAAATATAGACCCTTAAATTTTATATACTGAAATTGGTAAGATCCAATAATTTTCTCAGTCACTTACCTTTACAATAATTTCAAAACAGCTAATACAACAAAAACGACATTTAGAAACCCCGAGGCCCATTCGCTTCAAGTTGTGAATTTATGAAACCTGCTCACTTTAATTTAGTTTTATAATGGTTATATTCCTCAAAATTGTTAAAAATTGAATGGGGAAACATGTTATACATATACGAAAAAGATCCATTAATTTTTCATTAACTTACGCTTACAATAATTTTTTATAAAGCTAATATAAGGAAAGAAGGGTCACCGGCCCGAACGGAAGAACATTAGAGTTTTAATGTCCTAGAGAGTATATATATGGGCTATCAAGTTATTATACACCAAGTTTGGTTCAGATCCATAAATTTTCCCAGTAATTATTGCTTACACAAATTTATATCTTATCTTAGATATACAGACGCTCCTTCTATGCAGAAGATAATTGCGTCCACAGACCATGAGAGATGATCTGTTGGCAAGTGATGCAGCGGTCACAGGCCACGGCTATAAGGGTTTCACGCATTACCCAGCCGCCTAACTATTGTCTAGTTAGGTACCAATTCAGAGCTGGGTGACTCGGGGACTCCTCAGGACCCGGGAACAAATCCTCGCCTTCGCGTGGATTCGAACTCGGTACGCCATTCGAGCGCGCTACCACTCGACCACTCGACCATATACTTCTCATATATATTCAAAATTGAAGTTAAGGGCCCCCAGGGCTAATCGTACAAGCTGTTAACTTTCAAAGACATGTTTGTTTTTGGTTCTAAATCATAATAAATATATTTTTAAATATCTTTTAAACTTATATAAAATCATATAGGGAATACATTTTTAAACGCTTACGAAAACAAAGATTTAAGGCCCCTGTCCCGAAATGAATGGATATAAGGAGTTCAACGTCGTATGGTAATTTAATAGTGTCTTTAAAGTATGTAAGTACCAAGCTTGGTCAAGATCCATTCATTTTCCAAGTAGCCGACACTTTAACTACTTTTTATATAGCTCATGTAAGGAAAAAAAGATATAATTGGGGCCCCGAAAACAATGATAGTCAAAGTTCACAATTTTGTTTCACGAAAATCATTCCAGATGCATAATCAACAATTTCCAAAAGTTTTATCGTGATCTTGTGAATAGTTTAGTCTGCTACAACGGACCAACATACATACACAAATATATATATTAATTTTGATTCTCTAAGATGAATATTTCATGTTAATAAAAATCTTATTATTGTAATACATTCTTAAGACTTATACTTATTTAAGATAGACATTTCCTTAGTAAAAAATGATTTTGCAAAAGTGCTATGTATATTGTTATATATTCTAAGACCTGTTGGTTTTATAAGAGTTTTTGTTGTTGTTTTGTTTGTTGTTGTTTTTTCTATTAGTACAATTTGTTTGCTGAAACAATATTTTAGTGACGGTCGTTTTCTCTCCACGGAACGATAGTTGCGTGATGAGTTCAAGTGAAAGTAGCTATCTATTGTTAAGCTCTTAGAACTCTCTGGATAAGTGAGAAAATTATATTATATTTAACACTCATCAATTAAAGTTGGAAACATTGTAATTAGGTGCGCTGTAGAGATCAAGGAAGCAGTCTAGCAGAGTTGACCAATGATTTGGACAGACTCAGTGTAAAAGTTCTCCCTCAACTCAAAGACGCTGTTGGTACGTCTTCGATGTTGATCATTTAGTTAACATCGACTAAATTTAGTCATTTGTTTTGCCTGCTTGGTATTTTACATATTTTCCCTTGTGGTAGGTTAACTTTCGAAAAAGAAAGATTCAATCTGTGGTTTTTCTATTACACAAAGAAATGTACAATACAATGTTGTCAACCTCCTTATTAAAATATGTTATGAAAGTTAACAAACTTTTTTTTATATATTAAAGCATATGAAAATGTAATAGAAAGGAAAAACTGCATTAATTTTAATGTATATTGTATTCATTAAGTAATTAAATTGCTATCATCTGACACTATTTCAATGTTTACATGTTCAGTATGGGTCGGTGGTGATGACTTTGGGACACAAAATGAATTTGTTTGGTCAACTTCTAAAGTTCCAATTCGACTTAACTTGTGGGAAGATGGAGAACCAAAATTCGATGTCAGAGTTGAGTGTGTTGAGATGTCTCCTGCTACTGGGAGATTCAAGGCTGTACCATGTGACGTAAACAATCCATTTGTTTGTCAGAGAGGTAAGACAACCTTTATTGTATGTTATCTCACGTTATCTTTATTACAGATGTTTCTGAAGACCATTGGTCTAATCTTTCATTTTACGATTGTTTTAAATGTTATAGCGATGGTTTCCTGATTTGCTCATGAATTTGTATTTAATAATAAAAAAAAAAAAAAATTTCTTATGCTTTGTTAAGGTAGATTGATGTGTATTTCTTTTCAATCCATAGAAAAAATTGTATAAAATGACCCTAACGTTTATAAACCCTTTAAACGACGCACATTATTACTTTATGGCAGAATGGTTTAACGCAGAATAGTAATTTTAAAAAAGGGCAGCAAAATGTAAATGACATGGTTCGGTCATGTACTGCGACATGATACCCTGACAAAAATTGTCCTTCAAGGCTCTGTAGAAGGGGGCCGGAGATAAGGTCGATAGCGGAAAAGGTGGCTTGACTACATAAAGGAATGGACAGGAGTGGGTTTTAGTGAATTATTGGCCGTCGCTCAAGATAGGCAACTGTGGAGATGTTGATGTGTCCATGTGCTCCCCCCAACGACAGCAACGGTCACGGGACTGATGATAATAAACATGTTTAACGGTTAAATTTTCGAAATATTAGTTGACCCATGACTTACAAATGTAACAAAATGGCGGCCAATAAATATAAACTAATTCCCGGACGATTCCATGAACAATTTGGGTTTAAAAGTAATAACTGACGGGAATGTTCAAAATGTTGATGAATTTTATGGTATTATTCGTGAGAGATCGTTTGCCTACCATGGTTTAAAGACTTTTCCTAGTTTTCACGTGCCAACCAGACATATACTATCTACTTAAGACACCATACATTTTAAGTTTGGCTTCAATTGAAATTGATTATCAATTAATCTTTAATTTTGCAAAAGTTAACTATTAAATTTAAATATATCGTTAACAACCCTAAAGAAGCAAAAATGTATATCTTATTAAATAATTTGACTATTGCTTCAATTACGACATTATTTTTTAACACAAGTTTTTCTTAAATTTTTTGTTACTAACATTCCATTATAGATACAGTTGCTCCTAATTCACGCACTTATGTGGCCGTGGTACCTAAGATGTCTGTCAACAGTGAACTAAAGGCAACTCTTCAAGTAACTACTGGAAGGAATGAATCAATCTACACACAGTACACTGTTTACTTGGATGGTGCGGTTGTAGAACAACAGTTGTTTCTGTTGACTAGTGAGCAGGGCTTGCTGATAAAATTAAACTCTTCGCTGACTCTGTCTGATACGGGTGAGCCCTGTTAGTTGATTTTATTAAAGAAATGTTTTAGAGATTAGTTGGAGGAGTGCTTTAGAATCTAGTGTACGCGTGTCGACGAGTAACGTGCAGTGGTTTGTTTTAAATTTAGCGTCGAATCTCTGTACATTATTATAAGTGACTTTAAATCAGTTACTTGTCTTATCTGTTACAGACACTCCTTATAATCAGATTTTTTTGATAGAGACTTGAACAATCTTTATGGGCTGTGTTTTTTGTTAACTCACGTGGATGTTGTTTCGCGTTAATTATGCAGCCTGTTGTTTGGAATTCTCAACACCTGATGTAAAATGTTTCATGTTTTCCTCAAAACACATTTGCTGACCATAACTTGATAGGATTTTAGACAAAAAACGCAGCAGCACTGTAACCAAATGTTATCTTAAATTTCATCTTTTCATTTTACTATTTTATTCCATAAAAATTAAGAAGATTAAATTTGCCGCCTATTAAATAATTTTACTATAAATGTTTGGGGATTAGACAGACAACAATTCTCTAATTATGTCCCTTTTCTCTTTTGACTTTAACTATATGTTAGTTTTTAACTTTATCAATAATATCCAAGTGACGTGTTCTACCCACACAGGTGTGTTTTCTCGTTCAGTGGTCATCAAGTCCAACCAGCCGGTCACTGTTGTCTTGTATATTATAGATCCAATCAACAACGGAAGTAGTTCAACGATCATATTTCCGACTAATTTATTCAGTGGGACATTGTCGGCCTCGACGTTTGTCTTGTTGTCAGCCAAGAGTGGAACAAAAGGTAAACATTTCATTCAGAGCTTTTAACAGGTAAACATTTCATTCAGAGCCTTGTACAGGTAAACATTTCATTCAGAGCCTTGTGCAGGTAAACATTTCATTCAGAGCCTTGTACAGGTAACCATTTAATTCCTGGCCTTTAACACATTAAAATTTAATTCAGCGCCTTCAGCAGGTGAAAATTTTATTTGGAGTCTTTAACAGGCAACATTTCAATACGGATTCTTTAAGACTAAAATTATTTATTTTTTTTAATCCCTTAACAAGTAGATATATGCTAAAAATAATTTCTTTAAATTTGTGAACTAAATAGATACATAATTATTTTTCATTTTTCGTTCAACACATTAAACGTCTAACACAGAGTTTTATTAGACCTGCAATTTTTAATTGTTCTCGTTTGCTTCTTTTGGGAACCTTAAATACTTAAACTAAATACAAAGATTATTCAATAAAAATTTTGTTACAGAAATTCTGGCTATTATATTGTGATATTAAAATTTCCATTCAAGAATCTCTCGACGTTCATATCGTAGTCTCTAAAACTATTCGTATCATAATAATTATTATCATACCAGTCTAAGTTAAACTACAATAATAGTAAATTGTAATTTATATTATATAGCGCTGTATCCCTGCAAGGAGACGGGCTTACGGTCCTTTATATTACATTGAGTTAATAACATGCATATTTTAATTAAATCAACATTCATATCATAATAACTACATAAACGACAATACTTTTTTTTACATCAGCTACGTTAATCGTTTAAAAGAAACAATGTTTCTTTACTTTTAAAAATGCACTTTGAAAAGATAAGTCTTACGTGCAGTCTTGAAGGACTTAGTAGTTGAAATGCTACGGATGTGTAATGGTAGAGAATTCCATTGTTTGGCTGCACAAGAAAGAGAATGAACTTTCGCCAAAGGTTTTAGTTTGTGTCTTAGAAACACAGAGAAACTACTCACAGAATTGATATTTTATGCTATAGGGGATATTGGATGCGGAATATGTATTATAGCAAAAGTCTTAAAACAATAATTAGTGTTATTAATGATTAAATTTAACTGTTAATGCTCACAATTGTTAGTTGATCGGACACGTAAAAGCGTTTTTTATTTTTAAAATAATCACATTGAGGAAAGCACTTACACAACTGGAAAAAAAAATTCTATTTAAAAGCGAGGCATATTACGACTTATTTTCATGACCATTTCTATTTCTGTCTGCTGATTGATATATATATATATACTACTTCACTTGCCCTAGAGCCCGCCATGGACTGAGAAAGGGGTTATGATATATATATATATTCAATCAGGTAATGTGCTGACTGTGATATCACTGACAAGTTCTCCAACAGACGTCACCATTTTACTCAAAAATCATGAACTTACACAACTTTCAACAGGACATGTAACTGTCAGGTACATAGTGCTTACAAGTGAAGTGCTAATTAAAACGTAATACAGATTGCCCTGTAATACTATCTAGGTAAAGACCAAATGAAATAATTTATGATTACGTTTATGATTTCGACCTTAAAAGCAACGTTCCATGAAAAGATGAGTAACAAAGAAAACACATTACATGAGTATTAAAAATGAATTTATCCATCCTCAGTAACTTCGACTCCATCAAAGCTTCCTTCAAATCCATGTATGACGTCATTGCAATCAATATCGATGTTAACTATGACGGAGCTGTTTTGACCGCTAGCCATCCCGTTGCCATCTTCCTGGGTAGTTTAAGGGTAAACTACAACTAAGCCATTTAAATATGTACTCAATATTTCAATATACTTGAGGTTTATAAAAGAGATGTGGCTAAATTTATTTGCAAATATTCGTATGGTTAAAAAACAAACAACATTTATTTAGGCTACGATAGAAGTTAATTTCTATTATTCATGAGACTTAAAGATGTGGGGGAGAGAAAGGCAATGGTTCTTGCGTTCAATTGTGTTGTTCTTTCACATAATAACTTGTGTAGTTGTTATCACGTTCACCATACATGCAGAAGGCTTTTAGTTCAAGCTCAAGAGCTAACATAATTTGTTAATATGTAAAAATGTGATTTTTGCTCGTTCTTTTCACCCTTTTAGTGAACTTGGCTGACCCTCGCTAGGGTCGACCAATCACAGTTTATGGCTGGTGAGCAAGGGCGGTGGAGGATTGTGGGCATGTAGATAACCACATTGCGAAGTCTCCAGACCAACAATGCGTCGGTGTTTCCCCCCACCAAAAAACATTTACTTGCGTTGTTTTTATTTCTTCGAGCTTAGTTTGTGTCCTTTCTCCCACCCCAACCCCCCTTTTTTTAAACTCCCCATGAACAACTCTGCAACGTATGTGAGGCGTATCTAGTTGAAGTAAACTGTAGATACACCTTTGACCCACAGAACGAGGCAGACGACACAAACTCTGATGTCTCATTGGACCAGTTGCTTCCTACGTCATACATCGGTCAGGAGTACGTGACATTTCCGTCATATCCAGGGGAAACAAATGCTAGTGATACTTTTAAGTTTGTGGCTGTGAGTGACTGGACTTTGATTGAGGTGAGTGTTGTCAATGAAATAATTTTAAGAAAATATATTTTAAAATCGTTTTTTAGTAGTTGCGATTGCTAGAAAGTAAGATCGTTACTTTATTGAATTCAAGAGGAAACATTCGCAGTTTTGTTACGTTCTGTCAGGCCAACCCTTACCCCGTTTACGTCTTTTCCGTTTCCTTTTTTTAAAAAGCCTGATTGCAGTCTCAGCCCTCATTTTTTTCCAGACTATATCTTATTTTAACCTTGTTTTAGAAAAACGAGTTGAAATGAATAAACACAAACAAGAAACTATTATTTCTAAGACACCAATGCAAGACGGTCTTATTCCTTTATTGCACCCCTCCTTCCATCTCCTTTGTGATGTTCCATTTGAAAAATGAAAATTTCTATTATAACGCCAGATTAATCACGTGACTGTCAATGAAAGTGTTATGCTGAGGTCTGCGGGAGATATTCTGACAAAGAATTTAGATTCAAGTCAGTTTTATTACGTGCGGGGCAACACAAGTTTTTATGCTTATAAGGTGTACTCAAGACAAGCAGGTAATTATTGTGCTTACCATTGTGTTACTACCAAATGTGTATATATTTTAAGATATAATGGAACTTTTTAAGGTAATTAACACTTTTTTGTGATGTCAAAAGTGGTATATAAACTGAGACAAAATGCTTAACATTATAATTTTTGCATTGTCAGGCCATAAAAACTCTTTCTTTCATATCAATTATTTAATCATTATAACTGTTTCAATATTTAAAAGAAAAATATTACAATTAAAAATAATTTGGCTCAGAATATTTATTACCAGGATCTGACCATCAGTCGTGTGTCACAAGTTTGTTACCGTCAAATGTGTGGGCGTCTCATTATTAGCTTGATGTCAACCAGGTCTTGGACTCGTTCGATGTCTTTGTTTACGTCATCGTGGAAACATCGTTTTCTATGTCACTGAACATTAATAAGGCAATAACAAAACTTAACAACTGCAGTGTCATACAAAGGTATAGAATCTATTTAATGTGTTTTAGATAACATATTCTTTTAATTTCAAGAATTTAGTTAAAAACGATAAATAAACCCATGTCCTTTTCTTTGACAAAGACAGAGTGCTTATGTGTTAAACAACTATACATTTCTTTCCTCCCCTTTCAAATAAAAGATGAACTCTTTCATTTAATTTATATGTAACATGAGATCATTTAATTTACATATTTTTGTGTATCGTACCACAAGTGCTACAGGCTTAAATATGTTGGCATATTTTTTGTCGTCCGCACATTTGTCATAGAATTTTACTTATTAATGTTCTAATGGTCACAGATAGACTTGAAAAGCTATTTTAAAAATCTGTATACAGGGCTGACTGAAAATGTTGAGTAACACAGAAGGCAATTAGGCTCTAATAATATAAACACTATTCCTAAAATAATATTAGGAAAACATTTCAGTATTTATGATCTACATAAGGATATATTAAAACCTTAACCTAAACGGACCGTAAGGCCTACATTAAAATGCTACCACAAGGGACCATGATGCAGAATTGTTAATGTTGAAGAAGTTCAAGGCATTGACTTATCTCAAACAAATGATTGTATTAGGTAATAAAAAACCTAGGCACCGTCATATTTTTTACACTGAGCGCAAGTCACGGAAAAGCAAACCGCTGAAGATTTGTTCCACGGCCAGCATTAAATTAAAACGGTGTAAGATAGGCTATACGCCGAACAGAACAACGAATTCAATGTCAGAAAAACGTAGGCTTAATGTAACTCTTCCTAACTAGAAGACTCTAAACCAAACTTGCGCCAAAATATTCTCAATTAAGCTAGATGTAGATCTATAGCTTTTAAGATAAAAGGATAGACCGCAGGAACTTCTGAAACTATATTACATTCCATAAAAAAACTGGTTTGCTGACTTTTTAGACGTGATAGGTCTATTTTCGTTTCCATTGTTTAATTTAAACGAAATATCATAAATAGCAACAAAGATCATAAACATAAGATGTTTAGTATTTAAAAAAATAGTTTATAATTAATTGATCTGCTGCTCATTGGTTCAAAAATTGGTCGTTTTGAGGGCTGAATGCATAGTTTGTTTAATATAAAGACCGAAACTTGAGCTTAAATTATGATTGAAATAAATTAATTGCACAAAAACGAGTTTTGGGAATCACAATAAATACATGTATCATTTTTTTTTCTTAAGAAATTAATTTTTCTCTTCTCAAGGTGCATTTTGACCTTAAATATTGTTTAAAGTTTTCGAAAGTCACTTTGAGCATCGTAACTAATATGAAACATTTTAAACTTTTGTTCAGGGAGTGGTTATATTGGTTGCTACATACACATCAAGACAACAACACAGCACTACTACCACATTGATCTAAACAACAACAAAACATTTGGAGCTTACATGTTTGCTGTCAGTCAACATTCAGCGATGTGTCATCCTTTGGGTTTCTCAGAGATACGTCAGCAATCTATGGTAGGTCAGCAATCTCTGGTAGGTCAGCAATGTGTCATCCTTTGGGTTTCTCAGACATACGTCAGCTATCTCTGGTAGGTCAGCAATCTCTGGTAGGTCAGCAATGTGTCATCCTTTGGGTTTCTCAGACATACGTCAGCAATCTCTGGTAGGTCAGAAATCTCTGGTAGGTCAGCAATCTCTGGTAGGTCAGCAAT
>MUZC01001667.1:393488-404930 GCA_002072015.1 Radix auricularia
GACGGACGGACGGACGGACGGACAAAACGGGTGCAATAGCGCATTCGACTTCTCGAAAATGCGCTAAAAATGTCAGGTATATTCATTACACAAGAAAATTCATAAAAATATGTCTAAAATCTAAACACAATTACTGATAACTACATAATGCTGATATCTAACATAAGTACTGATACATAATACGAAAAAAAAAATCCAAAATTGCTTTGAAATCTCTTTTAAAAATAGTTTAATATCCGATTTCTAAGAAATGTTCATATTTAAAAGGGTATTTTAGAGTTAAGTAATAAAATATAGACAATCCTCAATGCAACAATTTTTGGGACTTAACATATTTTATAGCTTCGTTTTATTCACCTTTTAATGTATTGTCTAGGTCACTAGATTCTTATATATTTTTTATCTAGTTACTAAATATAACTTAAAGTTACCACTATATTTGACATTCGGAAATGTTTATAAAATATATGAAACCAAAAAAACTTTTTTTCTTGTATGGTATGTGGAAGACTGAGTGTTTACGTGTGTCTGTGTTTCTAATCAGAGAACAAATAATAGTAATACTCGTAGAATACCGCAGGGTCTTGAGAGAACAAATAATAGTAATACTCGTAGAATACCGCAGGGTCTTGAGAGAACAAATAATAGTAATACTCGTAGAATACAGCTGGGTCTTGAGAGAACAAATAATAGTAATACTCGTAGAATACCGCAGTGTCTTGAGAGAACAAATAATAGTAATACTAGTAAAATACCGCAGGGTCTTGAGAGAACAAATAATAGTAATACTCGTAGAATACCGAAGGGTCTTGACAGAACAAATAATAGTAATACTCGTAGAATACCGATGGGTCTTGAGAGAACAAATGATAGTAATACTCGTAGAATACCGCAGGGTCTTGAGAGAACAAATAATAGTAATGCTCGTAGAATACCGCAGGGTCTTGAGAGAACAAATAATAGTAATACTAGTAAAATACCTCAGGGTTTTGAGAGAACAAATAATAGTAATACTCGTAGAATACCGAAGTGTCTTGACAGAACAAATAATAGTAATACTCGTAGAATACCGATGGGTTTTGAGAGAACAAATAATAGTAATACTCGTAGAATACCGCAGGGTCTTGAGAGAACAAATAATAGTAATACTCGTAGAATACCGAAGGGTCTTGAGAGAACAAATAATAGTAATACTCCTAGAATACCACAGGGTCTTGAGAGAACAAATAATAGTAATGCTCATAGAATACCGAAGGGTCTTGAGAGAACAAATAATAGTAATACTATTAAAATACCGCAGGGTCTTGAGAGAACAAATAATAGTAATGCTCTTAGAATACCGCTTTTGCCTTGAGCCTAAGACTTTCCGCGTGCAAGGTGGACGTGATAACCATTACACTATCGATCATATGTTATTCTTTGAAAGAACAACGCAGGTGACCGCAAGAAGCATTCCCCCCCCCCCCAATATATTTCCGTTTCATTTCACTATGATTGGTCGACCCCCAGCGAGGACCATTAGTCATGTTTATTTGCACATACTCGCCTTGGTGAATTATATACATGCATTTTTTAGTTTCCTTAAGATTTTCAATTTTGCATTGTGCGATATCTGTAAGCAGATACATTTAATAATGTTTGTCGCAAAAGGTTCTAAAGTTTCCATTACAAACTTCTGAGTGCCTGGTAAACTTATTCGGCGCCAATCTCCAGGTCAGCGGAAGACCCTGGATAATATACACATTATTTTGATTACTTTTGTTGCCCGCAAAATCAGTGTTGTCCTAGGTACTTGACTTGTTTGCGAAATAATAGATCAGCGTCAAGTGATGGATTGGAATCTTCGAGAAGAAAAAGATTTCTTCATTGAGCAACCCGTCCCTGGTTTGAATAAAAAACCAATTGGGTACCTAACTTTAGGTGAAGAAAAACGCGGACGGGAAAGCGTTGTGGCCTGCGAACGCTGCGTCACTTGTCAATGCTTTCTAAGGAGAACGTGGGACGCAACAATATTCTGAATAGAAGGAGTTTCTTTAACCTGTAATAAAAGACAATACGCTAGTCTGGATGTACACCATCACAACAGTCAAATGTATACAGTACATTATGTGTATGAAACTTCTCAAGGTTTGGGTCTCACAGTATATTACATGTAGTGACATTGTCAAGGTTTGGGTCTCACAGTATATTATATGTAGTGACATTGTCAAGGTTTGGGTCTCACAGTATATTACATGTAGTGACATTGTCAAGGTTTGGGTCTCACAGTATATTACATGTAGTGACATTGTCAAGGTTTGGGTCTCAATATTAGATCACAAAACATCACAGAGTCACGCACGAAATCGATACAACAATAAAATAGAAATAATTTAAAACTTAATTAATTTAGTTACAGTATATTCGATCGATCTGAAATTTTCAGACAAAATTTTTATAATCGGCTTGAGTCTGGCTGTAATTATTTAAGTTAAAAGTGCGTCAAATTTTTTTTCCGGCAAGCAGTTAATATAAAGAATTTTTTTTTTTTAAAATCAGCCCCAGTTATAGTACAAACACGTGGACGTCAACATATACGAAAAGAGTTAATTAATTTATTAAATTTGTGTGCGGCACAGAATCCCTAAGAATTAGGGACCAACCGACTAGACCTTTTCTTCCGGTTAAAAATCCGAATAGAAGTACTATTTTCTTTATTAGGGTACAAATCCTAGTATTAGGTTTGTTAAACGAAAATCGGAAAATCAAATTATTTTCTGTTTGAAAACGATTCGCGATTGCTTAATTGTGCACAACTTTAACAACCGTGTATACAGCTTTCACGAATTCTACGAATGAGATGTAATAAATGGAATTTAATTTGGTTGATCAAATTATCATAGACTGTATATGTTTTTATTACCACGTTTTTCTTAGTTTGCTTTCTTGGATGTTTGTCTTTCCGGGGCAAAAATTGAATTCCTTTTTTGAACCACTTCTGATCATCCAATTTTGATGAAATTTTGCATGCATACTTGATTCACATGACAATTTAATATTTCATTAATTATAGTACTCAATTCTACTTAAATGAAAACTAAAAAGTATAAAATAAAAATATTTTAAAAAAAGTTTTAAAGATACCACGTTTTGTGAACTAAAAAGAAGAAAATAAACTAAAAACGTGGGGCGCATTCCGCTGAAATTTGGTCTATTAATGCTATTACATTAAACTTTTCAGTTTCAAATTCCTCCACAGTCTATATATGATACTTCATTTAATTTCAGCCGAATGCGCCCCACGTTTTTAGTTTATTTTCTTCTTTTTAGTTCACAAAACGTGGTATCTTTAAAACTTTTTAAAAAATATTTTTATTATTGTTTACCCTACCACCGCCTACACTGTTCATGTAAAGTGCAATGATATTATAATTATGGCCAGAAGAAGGGACTATTAATTTATTAAAATTTTAAAAAATTAATTCATTATATATTACCTTTATTTGGTTTCGCTTGTTAATATCTTACATATCAACTTTGTAACTGTAAGTCGCTGATAATTTTAGTTAATTTATTTACTTAATGTATTTTTTAAAGGCATTTTTTGATATTTTGCATTTTGCTATTTTACTGGGCACTCTTCGCCGAGGGGAATAGTTTTGAAAAACCTGATATTCGGCCGGAGCGAATGTCCGGAGTGGTTTCCGTTTGGTCGCTAGAAAGAATATATAGGGCCCAGGGGCGTAGTCTGTACAATATGTTACATACTCAAGTCAGTAAAATCATATAAACTTTTGATGTCCTAGTTGACAATAGTTTCTAAACCCACTTAACTCCCTTTCATAAACATCTGTGGGTGAACATGTTTTGTGTTCGCGCTGGAAAGCTTCCCCTGGTCCGTGCTGGCGTCCATTACCGCTCCACCGCACACATAGCACCTCACCTTTGAAACTGAAGCAGACAGAAGAGTGCCGATAAGAGTCGGCTTGTTTACATTATTGCTACGCCTCTGAATCCAACTGTTTCTCACACACAACATTCCCCACATTGAGTTTGTCAACGTTGTTGAAGCCTTGTAACTAACATCTCGCGACAAGTTACACAATATCGCTCCTCTGAGCTAATGCCAAGAGCTCACCAATTGAGTCCTGGCACATTTCCCGTATGACTACTTGAAACAAGTTGGGCTCATTTGCCTTTGTTAAATATATCGATTTACTCTAGACTAATGTATGATTTGTCTTCTGTTTCACTGGTGACATAAAATACATTGAATACACGCAAATCACTTGACTTTGATGAAGAGTTGTGCTGAAAATGCAGAGAATAAAGAGAAGTTTACGTAGGACATTAGTTGTAAGCCCGGGTGTCATTGACCTTACTCAGAGGTTCTTAAACTTTACAATTCTAAATCCTTAGTATTTCTGCCTGGTAGAACAAACAATTATCTGGTGTAATATTGTATAAACGTCTTTGGTGTATTTATGTGCATGATGATATTTGGTGTATTAATGTACATGATGATATTTGGTGTATTAATGTACATGATGATATTTGGTGTATTAATGTACAAACTGATAATTGTTGTGTTATTGTAAATGGTAAAAAATATTTTTAACTTTATGCAATTAATTTTAGCAGAAATGATTAAGCAACACAAAATAATAATAATAATATTTGTTAGAAATAAAATAGATTCTACCTCTTTGTGGAAATGAAGTTACAAAAACACCGAGTCGACCTCTTTATAATGACAATGAATTTCTGCCCTAAATCTAACTGCTATTTCTTTTGTTTTCCCGACTTAATTTAAATTTTAGACAAACTAATGACCAATGGATTAAATACAGTTTTAAAATGATGATATTTACTTAACAGATACGCTTGCTTGATCGGCCACGTATTTACGAATAACTGATTAAAAGTGTTATTTATGGTTGAAATTTTGTTGAAATATGTGTATGCCATTGTTGAGATTTAGCAAACACAAATCACTTACAAATAATGCTAAGCATAATATTTATAATTATAACACTCTCAGCTATTTTAATTGATCGAGTAGTTGTGTAGCATTGCAGGAATGACATCAAAATAAAATAATTATTCTAGAATGGCATCCAAACATACAGAGAAAGAGACTGAATAAAAGACGTTGAAAGGAAATTTAAAAAAAAAACAAGTTGACGCCATAAAACAATCTAAAATACAGCAAAGTGCCAACAGGTTTTAAGAGTAAAGTTGAAATGTAAATTACTTCCGTCCCTTGAATTAAAGAATATTGATTCAAGGCTACACTCCCCTGAACATACAGAGACTACTATGGACGAGTGTTTATGACGCGATACTTAGTCGTTATTTTTTTTATCACTTGCTAGATGTCAGACTCAAAACGAAGAACGTTACACGTATTGTATTATGGGATGTCAATTGGGGCGTATCAGTGGTTCTCAATATCTTAGGTTTACTGATTGTGTTTATTTTAATTATTTTTTTAAAGGAGTAGCTAGTAAACAAACTAAAGTTATTCATCAATTGGGAGCGTTACTTTTGAGTAATGAAGGATAATTTGATGTGACAGTTACAGTAAACTATTTTTAAATAACCTCTAAGTGTCTTTTTAACCTATAAAGTAAAAAGAGGTTTGAGTAAATAAGATAACCAGGATCTATTCTTACTGCCCTAAATGATATTGGCAAGTTAACTTTGTTTCACTGCTTACAGAGGTCAGGGGTATACACTTGGGGCGCCTTAATCTTTTGTATAGAAGGGGCGTCTGTAAGAAATAAGACGAGATAGGATAAAATGAAATACGAAGATGTGTACCCCTCAAATGAAAATGAAAATAATGAAAAATGAAAAAAGCTTTATTACACTGTATTATATTTTAAATTTAAATTTCTTTTTATTTTATTCATTTATATTATTGTGTAATTAAATCTTAATTTTTTGACGTGATACTAAAAAAAAGAAAATAAAATAAAAAACAAATAATGATTTAATAATAACAATAAAGCAAAGTGGATTAATGATATTATGTTCTTGTAAATGTCGGACACAAATTATCATGTTTCAAAAATAGATCTAGTAGAAAATATCGTAGGACCAAAAAATGCTATATGCGAATAGTTTTTACTCTCTATTTCGACCTAAGTTATATAGAGAAAGTATTTTTGTTTAATTTAGAATCAACACGTTTTTAAATACTTTATTTCAAACTAGTTTTATACTTTTTTCAAACTAATTTATGCATTATTTCAAACTAATTTATACCTTATTTTAAACTAATTTTATACTTTATTTCAAACTAATTTTCTAAAGTTTTAAACAAATACTTGTGAGCTTGTACACTTAGAAAATTTTTTTGCTTTTAAAATTTAAATAAGTAAACGATAAAGAGCCACACTTCTCAAAGTTCGGTTTCAATTGTTCCTAACCCTACGCTCACAACATTTTGGTAACCCCCCTTCATCTAAACCTACACTCACTACATCTTAGTGACCATCCTTCACCTAACCCTACACTCACTACATCTTAGTGACCCTCCTTCACCTAACCCTACACTGACTACATGTTGGTGACCCTCCTTCACCTAACCCTACACTCACTACATGTTGGTGACCCTCCTTCACCTAACCCTACACTCACTACATCTTAGTGACCCTCCTTCACCTAACCCTACACTCACTACATGTTGGTGACCCTCCTTCATTCCAAACGTCACTGAAGCGTTTCAAACGACACTTCCTCCGCAACATTGTCGGCAAAATTGCCCTGAGACAGACAATAAAGGAACATACAAAGTCAATAACAGTGTTGTGACAACGTGATACTATACGTTTATTGTATAACGTCGCTCATTTAATGAGCCCACTGACTCGATAAAACATTACTTCGATACCACAATATCACGATACCAAATTACCACGATACTAAGCTACCACGATGCCACACTACCACAATCCCTAACTACTAAAATAGCAAACAATTTCACACAAGCACAATACGACTCCACCACAAAACCTCATTAGAATTATGCTACGATACTTCACTACCACGATACCAGATTAACACGATAGCATACTACTACGGTAACCACCAGTGCCAAACGAGCTGCTGACATGGACAGTTGGAAATGAGGCACCTCAAAATGCACCGCTATTCTGTAGTCGGTCTGGTATTCTCATGGTTAATTATAGGTACGTGCATGTAGCGTGAAGGGAGTTGTTTCATTTCACGTTGAGGAAATTTTTAATTTATTATTTTTTCCCTAAAAAGCTCTAATTTATTTTTAGTTTCCTTCAAAGAAATATATTTTGTTACGATTCCAGGAGAAGTGAGGCCCGATCCTTGCTCTGACCTGGGGGAGTCTACTTACATCAACGGAAAGTGTTTGACGCTGTTTCGAATAAGTGTAACGTGGCAAGATGCACAGGTAGAAATGGCAATTCATGTTTTACAAGAGTTTCATAGTTTTTTCATTAAAGAATATCTATGAGGTATTTAAAGTTTAGTAAATTTTAAAACAATCTTTTTACGCTTTTTTGTCAAATTCATTTAGTAGCAAGCTAACTAAACTCTTTTTAATATGGCAATATAAACGGTATATTCTTGCTTTCGTTTTAAATTTGAATGAAGAATTATATTATAAATGACTAGGTCAATATAGAGTTAAGGATCATTCTGAAAAATCAACGTTTGTATTGAAAGAAATTTAACTAAACAAAAGTAGATTGAATCTATTTAATAAAAATGTGTTTAGCTTAATTTGTAAACATTTTTTTACGAATTCCAATTGTTCAATAATGTCAATTTCATTTGAAATGAATGCATGTATCTTGAAGGAATTCTGTGGTAAAAACCTTTACGGTGGCAGACTGGCTGAACCCATTACCTTAGAAGAGAGAAACGAAACAATCAACTTTATTAGAAAAGTCAGCGTTCCAGGTTCGTTAAAAAATATTCAAATTCTAGGTCTATATATATTTATTTACTGTGCTACCTGGAGATAAGTTGCGGGTTGACTTTCGTATCTTGGAACATTCGTAACCCGTTCCAAGACAAACAAAGACAGAACTAAAAGTGAAATTTCATAGTTAACTATAGAAAACCAAAGTACGTGGCTTCATCCCTTAAAAGTACAAATTATAAAACAAATAATTAAACAATAATAAAACAATTAAAATAAAGAGAATAAATGGAAAAAAGTATAGGCTACACATGTGAACTTTTTCCTTATTCTAAGATTTCATGAAACTATTGGCGATTTTGTAATACCAACAGCACTCGAACTACACAATAAACAAAGCATGCATGGCACGTACGAACACACAAGAATTTTGCTGGAATAGAAAGTTAAGAGAGAGAGGAACTGTTAGTGACACGTTAATTGACATCACTATCTTCAGTGTTGTCAGCTTTTCGTTTGTTCGTTTTTGTTTGTTTTTTGTGTGTATATTTGATGCTTTTACGCATCTTGGAAAAAATCACTACAAGTGGCGTTTCGTACCTTGAATCTTTCGTATATTGAAGCATTCTTATCCAGAATTACACTACTATGTTGTTGTAAAT
Organism: Radix auricularia; assembly: GCA_002072015.1. Taxonomy (NCBI): domain Eukaryota; kingdom Metazoa; phylum Mollusca; class Gastropoda; family Lymnaeidae; genus Radix; species Radix auricularia. The sequence goes on from MUZC01001667.1 coordinate 402,036, forward strand.
AAATTTGCATCTTGATTTGTTTTCTTTTTAAAATGCTGAATGAAATTTGCTGACTTTTAAACTACGTCATAGTTAAATAAAGACTCAGTTAATGTTATGGCGATAATTTTTCGTAAATTCAAACCCCACTAACTAACTTAAAAGTTACTTGCAATAACCTGTCGTCCCGATTTTGAAACTTTTACCCGATTCGGATCCACTAATTTTTTTAATTTGTATTTTAAAGTTTCATTTTTTTAAAAAATACATAATATATATGAAGTAGATTATTTTAGAGGTATACAATTTGTTCAACGGGTGTCAAATCCTTTCAAATAAATCAACACATAGATGGCCCCTTGTTTCATATACCGAAGACCTATTTGAAAAACCCTCCCTCATCCACAATTACTACGGATTTTAAACCTAACTGGAACAGAAATATCGGTGGATTTGGGCGGGGGAAGGAGGAAGCGACCATTTTAAAAATAATTTTGTATTTAAAAAAAAACAAATCGTATTTACATTTTTTTCCACTAAAATTTTAAAGCAAAAATGTTATTACCATAATCATCGATGTTGTTGGTAGTACTATTTCATGGAAGCAAGAGGCCTTAAAAACCCACAGCCAGTGAAATCTTCTTTTCTTTGTTATCAGGCCTGAAGATGAAGACAACAACATGTGTTTTAATGGTTTAAACTACCAAAAGGATTAGGAAAGAAAACCTTCCATGATTATATCAGCTTCAAATTGTTGTAATTGAAGAACATTTTCCAAGCCACATAAATAATCATAGATGTCTCCTGTATTTAATTTGAATGCAATTCTTCCTGTATTTCTTTACGAACTTATTGAAAATATCATAGCATTTCAAATAGTTTCTAACAAATATTTTCGTTATCTTTTAGACAAATAGGACCGTCAATAAGCTTTTGGGTTTCTGGGGGGGGGGGGGATCTCTTAACCTTAAAATACTTTCGAAAATTCATGCATTGTTAAGCCATGCAGGAAAAGAAGGATTGTTAAAAAAAGTAGCAAGCCCAAAGCAATTTGTATTTTTAATGTTAGGAACGTAATTACTGCAATTGAAATATCTAATAAAACTTATTACTGTAATGGGATTTTAGGAAAATCCTTACAGTGTTCAAAATGTATTCTGTCTGTGTACACTTTGCAATGTGTAAATTAAAGATTTTTTGAAAGTTCGGGTTTACTTTAAATGCAATAAATGTACAAGAACCTGAATTGCGAACATCTGTAAATAAACTGATTTATATTACAGTTCTTGACAAGCTTAAATAAATCATCAATCAATCAGTGTCACATTATATATGCGCTCCTACATAGCAAATATATTTCTAGTTAACAATTCACAGCGTGAACAGTCGTAAACAAATTAAAATAAACAACTAAAGAGTGATTATAAAGTATGATATAAATAAAATGTTTACGTCCTTGTTTATTTCAGCTTGGCTGGGCGCTAGTGACGTCATGACTGAAGGTCAATTCTTGTGGCACCAATCCAACATTACACTGTCAAATGATGACAGCTGGTGGTACAATAGTCAACCAGATGACAACCCTAACGAAGATTGCCTTCATATTTATCATAAAAGTGAAGCGAAGTTAAATGACCTTGGTTGCAACAGCAAACTTTTCCCTCTTTGCCAGACAAGTACTTTTCATAATAACTTTAATGTTATAAAATTATCTAATTGAATAATTATAATTATCATAAATAAAATACATATATTTAAAAGTATATTCAAAATCTCGCAGCATATTTCTTCTTTTATTTTATTTCTATGTATCATTCTTAATTGTATAGATTGATATTTCAAGGGCACCTCAGAGTAAGCATAAGTTCCAGAAGTTATGAAACATATTATAATATACCTCCAGAGGCGTCTCTAATAATAGTGTCACCCAGTGCGGTAGGTCATAGTGTCACCTTTCCTCTCCTTCACAACTTACGTCAAAGACCTTCTCGGGTCTGCAAGTGAGGTATAATTTGAGCACACAATATTTTTCACTTTGCTGGCATCCCTTGAGATGTTGTCACCCGGTGTGTTCCGCACCCACGCACGCCTAAGTGACGCCACTTCCCCCTCCCTCAAGAACAAATCCCAGGAAAAAACGTATATTAACCAGTATCCCTATGAGTGGAAGAGTCAATACAGAATATATTAAAATACGTTTGTCAGTTAACTTGAAACTTAATCCTTGTTAAAAACATGCAATAATTCTCCGACCATGATATTGTTAGTTGATTTATTTGATTTTTCACCACGTTTTTCTTAGTTTGCTTTCTTGTCTGGATGTCTTTCCGGGGCAAAAATTGAATTCCTTTTTTGAACCACTTCTGATCATCCAATTTTGATGAAATTTTGCATGCATACTTGATTCACATGACAATTTAATATTTCATTAATTATAGTACTCAATTCTACTTAATTATAGTAGAATTAAATTCTATTTTTCCTTATATGGAATAACTAATCAAATGTCAATGATTTCTTGTGTTTTCCGGAAAATGTTTCGTTAAGCAGGCATGTAAATCTCAACAGACAATTTATGGGATTAGATTGTCTGTTTTGAAATTGATTATATGTTTAATATTTAAATGTGATCTAAATATAATAGCTTAGATTAATAATATATATATATAAAAGCTTTTTAAAACACCACGTTTTTCATTTGAACTAAAAAGTATAAAATAAAAATATTTAAAAAAAAAGTTTTAAAGATACCACGTTTTGTGAACTAAAAAGAAGAAAATAAATTTTTTCTTGGGCTATGTTGGAACTTCCCTTCCCCTGGGCTGAGCCAGAACTGTTTTGTTGGATGCACATTGTGGACATTTTGTACATACACACTCTTACACACCAAAATATTTTCGAACTAAAAACGTGGGG
>MUZC01001667.1:406074-422779 GCA_002072015.1 Radix auricularia
CCCCACGTTTTTAGTTCGAAAATATTTTGGTGTGTAAGAGTGTGTATGTACAAAATGTCCACAATGTGCATCCAACAAAACAGTTCTGGCTCAGCCCAGGGGAAGGGAAGTTCCAACAGAGCCCAAGAAAAAATTTATTTTCTTCTTTTTAGTTCACAAAACGTGGTATCTTAAAAACTTTTTTTAAAATATTTTTATTAAAAAAAGAAATAAATATATTGTATGATATGTGTAGATGTAATTTCCATAAAAATGATAATTAAGACAATTTAAAATAAAAAAAAAGAAGCAAGTATAGGATCTCTAAAAATAATACCACATATGTTTCCTGTTCTATAGCTAATATTGTAATTTATTACATAATGCGGTCAAAATTTTTTTGTACTTATTGTTTCATGTTTCCCTAAAATGGGAATTTTAACAATAAGAATTATTGAATTTAAAAAAGATGCTTTAAAAATTTAATAATGGAGTACGCATGAAACAATGTGAATTTTTTCGATATTTCTTTTCCAAGCAAAAGAAAGCGTCTAAATGATTCTCAAATTTGAAAAAATATAACTTTCTAAAGTGAACAATTTCGTGCAAAGGGGTCGATGTCGTATAGTTTGTTTTATTTGATTAATTACGTTTCAGATATACTCCTAGATGAAGCCTTAACAGATCCATGCTTTCCATGGAACAACGCAACTTACAAAAGTAAAAAATGCTGGAAGCTCTTCGATAAACCTAAAAGTTGGGTAGATGCTAAGGTAATTTTTGCTAATGCTAATATATGTCACACAATTATAACGCAATGTTATCGTTTATTTTATGTTTGCACTTTTTGTTTCTAATGTACTACTTGTCATATACATTCGCTGTAGTCACCTGTTGACCTCTAAAGACAAATGAGAGCATGACACACCTCAATGTACCGTGGGTTTACAAGGTGTTCCCTAGAGAGTGCCTACACGTACACGGCGGAAATCGCATTGACACAGGCTGCGGCGTAAATGGGTCTAATGTTAGTCATGTATAACAATATTTTTTTATCCCGAAATGAAAGAAGAGCTACATTGATTCAAAGCATTAACCAATCAAAATAGTGTGTTTATTGAAAGCTCCAGTTTGAAGCGTAATAAATGCTGAATTCCTATAAGTAGGTCAGAAAAGTACATTTTTTTCACGTGAATCATACAAGGGTTACAGTATTGGGTAATTTTCGATGTGTGAAGTAATATTTATCTAAATTGTATCCTATTATAAATTATTTTTAAAGGGGCTTCACTGCAACATTCCATTGAAAAAAATTAATAATTTGAAGCAGTTCTTCGCTACCACAGACATCATGAGCGAGCCGAAGAAAAAATGCCCAAAGTACGATGTTGATAAATATTTGAAGTATGGCTAAATGTTTGGAAACATATATGAAAATTGAAACACTATTAACAGAATTAAACATTTTTATTTTGAAGTTTAAACTATACCCCTGGCTGTATAGAACATTTAAAACAAACAGTACGGAATGTATTTTGTACCATTCATCGACATCCGTTTTTTCGCCTGAAAATCTCAGGAAATGTTTCTATGGATCACTAGATTATGTCATTAGAGCAGCTAGTGGGATTAAAAGGACGGCCTTAAATGAGAGATTATTTGCTCAACATTGGAAAATGAAGTAGTCTATAACTGTTTCTTTTTTTCACACTGAAGAACGTTGTTTATCAAAAGGTCCAGATTTAACTTTTTTGTCTTTTCACTTTTTTATTGGAATTCTTTGAAAACAAAAACAATGATCTGCGACACAATTAAATTGAAAAAAATATCCTTTTTGACTGATTTATATGTCAAATTCATTTTAACTAATAAGTGAGTGACCGATTAAATTTAATCAAATCTATAGGCATATTATCTGCGTATTTTGCCAAACGTTTTCTATACAAACAAAACATGGAAAGAGGAGAAAGTTGCATTTCCAAATATTTTAAACTTGCAAATCAGAATTTATTTACTGGTTTTGCTGTCAATATTTAGCGGCTTTTCATGCCAACTTGAACAAAATATTTGAAAATATTCTTCATTTGCATATTCCAGACTGAGTTTTGAACCCTTTTGCGTGCGGAGAAACTCAGATCGCTAACATAGCTGAACTTAAACATATGTTTGAACTGTATCCCACACATAATGGTTATAACACAGGTCCTAATTTTATGTCTAGCATAATTTGTTTACAGCTTTCTCATCTTCCTATTTGGTACAATAAGGCTTTAGTGCCATTATGAATCTCATCCCAAACAACTAGAAACCAAGTAAAAAAAAGCTTCTTGTGGATCCGCAGTTGCTACTCACAAACATTTATTTTTAAACTCCAGAAATTTAATCAGGTTCATCAAATTCTTTGTTTGCTTTATTTTTGTTTTTTTTTAAAGTTATAATTACAATATTTACTTCTTCATCAAAAGTTTGCCATTCTCATTTGTAATTGTTGTACTATGAATTTATGTATTTTATTTCACTTTGGGGGCCATCGGTAAATTTTAACCATAGAAATGGGTCCAAAGTAAAAAAAAATGTTGGTAACCATTTATATAGATGATGCTTTAGGGAACATTGAACAAAGAGACACGTTTAGATTACATTGTTATTGCATTGAAATTTATATTTACAACATTTTTCAAGATATTATGCTATCATATTTGAAGGATTGAATTTATAAAACAACTGTGAGCTGGTTAATTATGGCTAAATTGAAGTAAACACCAATAATTTCACATTAAAAACATTAAATTAAATTTAAGTTTTAAGGAAATCGTTTTTTTTTTAAAAAATGATAGTGTTTTGGATTTGTTTATGCAGAGAATGTATGTATCGTTGTCACAAGTTACTGCTAAATCTACCCCAAGGAGCATGAAGAAAATGTTGGTTATCATTTCAATTACATTTAACTTAAAAACTAAATTTTAGCCGATTTGTGCCTTCAGTATTATCTTTTACAAATATTTTTGAACCTAAGTCAACGTGTGGAACAGTCCTTCCGGGATATAAACTGGCCGAGATTGTGTCAGAGACGTACAGGGTAACTGTAAAAGTTGTTGGGAGAGGCACAAACAAATGTAAGTAAAGGTTATAGTTAGTTTGTAACATACCTCTGTCTACATAATGACAAATATATAAATTGAATGCAGAATGATCTCCAGTTTAAATAAATATAAATATATTTATGGCGAAATTTCTTGTATTTTAGTGTTTTCTAAATTAGGCAAGTATATATTTTTTTTATTCCATCAGTTAATAAAAGGGATTTTTAAAAAGAAGTAATGGTTAATGGTGAGACAACAAGGAAAATGCATTTACATTTAAAAACATTTGTCTTTCTGGAGTTGTCGTTGCTCGTTTATTGTATCATAGAGAATGGGCGTTTGTCATGTGGGCGTTTGTCATGTAGGTATTTGTTATGTGGGCGTTTGTCATGTGGGCGTTTGTTATGTGGGCGTTTGTCATGTGGGCGTTTGTCACGTGGACGTTTGTCACGTGGACGTTTGTCATGTGGGCGTTTGTTATGTGGGCGTTTGTTATGTGGGCGTTTGTAACGTGGACGTTTGTCATGTGGGCGTTTGTTATGTGGTCGTTTGTCATGTGGGCGTTTGTTATGTGGGCGTTTGTCATGTGGGCGTTTGTCATGTGGGCGTTTGTCATGTGGGCGTTTGTCATGTGGGCGTTTTTCATGTGGGCGTTTGTCATGTCGGCGTTTGTTATGTGGGCGTTTGTCATGTGGGCGTTTTTCATGTGGGCGTTTGTCATGTCGGCGTTTGTCATGTGGGCGTTTGTGACGTGGCGTTTGTCATGTGGGCGATTGTCTTGTGGACGTTTGTCACGTGGACGTTTGACATGTGGGCGTTTGTCATGTGGGCGTTTTTTTTAGGTGAATGTTTGTCATGTGGGCGTTTGTCATGTGGGTGTTTGTCATGTGGGCGTTTGTTATCTGGTCCTTTGTCATGTGGGCGTTTGTCATGTAGGCATTTGTCATGTGGTCGTTTGTCACGTAGTCGTTTGTCATGTGGGCGTTTATCATGTTTATCATGTAGGCGTTTATCATATAGGCGTTTGTTACGGGGCGTTTGTCAAGGAACTCTTTATAAAAATCACCTTTTAATCAATCTCACTTAACAAAACTCTTTGTTTCAGTTTTATCTTTTCCAATTAACAACTCTTATAAATTATTGCAATAATAGCGATTACTAGATGATGAAAAATCTTCTATTTCCATTAAATTTGGTAGCTGTAAATTTAATTCTTATGTTACAGTTTGGATTGGAGGGCTTACTGATGTTAACAAAACACGCAACATTTTCTGGGACACCCAGAAAGCTGTTAACATCTCACCAAATTTGTGGGACATCGGTCAGCCTGACCTAAACAAAACCGATGGACACTGTGTAGTTTTACAGAATGGGACTCTGTTACGTAACACGGCTTGTAATGAGTCATTTCCAGCTTTGTGTCAGAAAAGTAAGTCTTAAATTTGATATAATAATATTACATTATTTGAGGGCTGCTAAAATAAACGAATAATTTTTCAATTAACCGTAAAATATTTTAACGATTAAATTATTTTTAACGATCAAACGACCCACACATTGTTGGAATTAAAATAATTTAAAAAAAAAACTTCCGAGAAATAATACATTTCCAAAAGATTACTCGAACATTTTGTTTTAAACTATTGACTGACAAAAATGTTCAAAATGTTGATAAAGTTTTCCTACATGGTTCTAACACTTCGCTTACTTATCAAACCAAATAAAAGCATTTAAACTAATGACCATAATTCAGAGACAGAAAATGACGACAGCTTCCTGATGATTTGCTGTGTTTCAAAATGGAGATAAAAGTTCCTAAATCCATTAACCCTCTACAATGGTGGAAAGTTAATAGACATCAATATCCAATTTTATCATTCCTCACCAAGGCCGTTTTGTGCCTACTAGTTACCTAAGTTCCATGTGAATGATTGTTTAGCTAGGCTGGTTATATTGTCAATTAGACCCGCTCATCATTTGAACCAAAAAATGTCAACACAGTTGTCATTTTGCGTACAGGTTAAAAGATGACATATAAAGGAGACGTTCCAGTGTTAATTAGATATTCAATAAGGACGTTTAATAAGTGTTACTTTGACATCACCAATTGTAATTTTTTGGCTTCTATCCAAATTAACGCTTAAAAAATCGTACTTTTTTCAAAAGTTAACGATTAAATTTAAAGTAGTCGTTAACAGCCCCATTTTTTTTTATCTCTCTATATTTAATTGACCAGAAAAAGATCGAGTAGTGTACACATGACGAATGACCTTCGCTGGTATCCACCAATCAAACAAAGTCGTTTCAAAAAGAGGTGGGATATCCCAAGACCAGCATTGCTTCTTGCGTTTATTTGCGTTGTTCCTTCATTCAATAAATTGGGAGCGTAGTGAAATGGTTATCATGCCACGCGGAAGGTACTGGGTTGAACCCCACTGGAAAGATTTATAATTTAAAATATATATATATATTTGAATGTGCCGGTTCTTTTCAACATTTGTTTGAACACTGCTGACCCTTGCTAGGGTCGGCTAATCACAGTTTATGTTTGGCTAAGTTTGTGCAGGGTGGGGCAGGTAACTAACTGCAGTGCGCATGCCTCGAGACCATTAATACGAACTTCATTCACTTTGTTCTGAATTCTTTGTGCTGTAATTTGTGCTCGTTCGTTTCCCTCTTTCTTTGCACTATGTATGAGCCAGTCTGCGGCGTACGCTACGCAAAGTCTCGTATCTAGTGTCATATATTATTTTTCAGGATCAACTGGAATTTAATATAGCCAGAACTTAAATTGGAAAATACATATAAAAAAGTAACTTAAAATAACAAAATTTAAAATTTAAAATACATTCTGAAAATAATATTTTTACCGTATTTCTTTATATTGCACTTTCCCAGATAATTTTAGTGACGTTTCAAACAATTTCATCACAGCAAACATACTGACTGTATACCTGAAATATATCACAACGTTGAAATCTCCTGTCAATAAAACAATTGCCAAGGTGATTGTACACGTTTTTTTTTTTAAATATAAGATTTGTTCAACAAAGATAAAATATACATTAAACAATAAAGATATTTAGAAGAAATACATGTGTACTTGAATTGCAAAATGTAACAGTTATAAGTGAATTGATTTCTGAATGTGATTATGCTAAATATCAATAAGGTATAATGAAAAGATTGTTGATACCTTATATTTTATTAAAAAATGTCATTAATGGGGTTGTAGAGAGCGCTGGGCAGAGGTAGTACCTTTTGACGCTGTGACAGCTGCACCCTCGGGTGGTCAAGCTCACTGGTCCTCGTCCATATCTCGAAACTCTCACGTGTGGCTCCCAGCGCCTCACCCCGGGAACGGTCTCAGCTGACCGGCCAAACCACGTGAGGGGATGGTGTTGACATGACACCACTGGGCGTATGACTTCCTAGTTGGAGCACCGGCCAGGGCGGATGAGTTCACATGCGAATTCAACGGCTACGTGTCCATGACCATCGATAAGGAGGAAACCGGCTGTGATCAAGCTTGGAGAGGGATGGGCGCCGCCAAGCAATTCTTGCCCTAGACACACCATATGACTGTAATACTAACTCAACACATACCGGCCGCGTCTACCACTGCACGAGGGTGGGGACGTAAAATATACTACTGGTGCACCACAACCAACACCCCCATACAACCTTAGAAGAAGAGGAGACATAATTATTGGTACATGGAATGTAAGAACCTTACATGCGACAGGGAAAGCGAAAGAACTGACCCACGAACTGGAACGAAACCAATGGAATGTCATCGGATTGTGTGAGACCCGATGGAAAAGCTTTGGTGAACTCGCAAACAGAGGAGGTACACGAAATCTACTTCAGCGGCAGGGAGGACAGACATGAACATGGAGTGGAATTCCTCATCCATAAAAATACAACAAACTCAGTCATAGGTTGTTTTCCTGTCTCCAGTCGCATCATCACCATCCGCCTGAAAGCCACACCCTTCAATATCACAATTATACAGACATATGCTCCTACATCCAGCCATGATGATAGTGAAATTGAGGCCTTCTTTGACCAAATACAGGACATCGTGGATCAAACACCAAAGAAAGATATTATCGTCGTCCAAGGTGACTGGAATGCGAAGATTGGAGTAGATGTATATATCAACTGGGCAGATATTTGCGGTCACTCTTGCAATGACCTGATCAACGATAGAGGGCTGCGACTCCTCGAATTTGCACGATACAACAACCTCCTTCTAGCTTACACAAGTGGTCACCATAAAAAATCCAGAATATGGACTTTTCACATTCCAGGCGGGGAACATAGTAACCAGATAGATGACATACTGGTCAAAATAAGTTGATTTAAATCAAGCATTAAAGCAGCCAATACTAGAAGCTTCCCTGGAGCGGATATCGGCAGCGATCATAATCTGGTGCTGATTACTTTCCATCGACACCTAAAAAGATAGCAAAACAAAGCCATTCACGATTACGCTTAAACCTTGAAATACTGAAAGATCCAGAAATCGCAGAGGTGTTCAGGGAAAAAATTTGAGGGAAATTTGCTCCACTGACCACACTATGTGAGTCAGAAACGGATGTGGACATAGATCTAATCACTAATAACTTCAATACAACAATGACTGAGACAGCAAAAGATATACTTGGCAAAAAACATGCAATAAAAAAACCATGGGTCTCCACGTATATCCTAGAGCTATGCGATGAGAGAAGAAAACTTAAGAACGTAAAGAATACTGCAGAAGGAGCAACTAATACAGAGCAATCAATAAAATGATCAGGAAAGAAATGAATAAAGCAAATGCAAACTGGATAGAACGACAATGCTCAGACATCGATGAAAATCTACAAAGGAACAACTCAAAAAAGGCTTACAAGATTGTCAAAGATCTGACATCCACCAAGCAAGGTCGCATCTCAACAATACAAGATAAATCTGAAAATGTATTACAGAAGAACAAGAAATAATAAAAAGATGGACCGAATACTGCTCTGAGCTATACAATGAAGACTCAAAGGGCGACGAATCAGTGCTCAACTAACATAGACATGCATTCCATTCTCCGTGATGAGGTGGAGCTGGCTGTGCGAAAAATGAAAAGGGGGAAATCGGCTGGAGCAGACAACATCCCAGGTGAACTGATTCAGGCAGGAGGTGACCCAGTAATAAACATTCTAACCAACATGTGCAACAAGATCTGGCAGACAGGAGAATGGCCAACACCCTGGACTCAATCGCTGGCTATAACGCTCCCAAAGAAGGGTAATCTACAATTGTGTCAGAACTACCGTACAATTAGCATGATTAGTCACCCCAGCAAAGTCATGCTCATGGTAATACTAAACAAACTGAAACCACAAGTAGAGCAGATCATTGCAGAAGAACAGGCTTCAGAGCAGGAAGAAGCACACCGGAGCAGATCTTCAACCTGCGAGTGCTCGGTGAAAAACATCTGCAACACCAGAGCGACCTTCTTCATGTCTTCATAGACTTTAAAAAGGCGTTTGACAGAGTGTGGCATCCAGCACTGTGGGCAACTATGCACAAGTTCAATATTAATGCTAACCTCATTGCTGTGATCAAGAACCTGTACAACAGAGCAACCAGCGCAGTACTCTACAACAGCAAGCTGGGAGATTGGTTCAAGACCACTGTTTGTGTCAGACAAGGGTGTTTACTATACCCCATCCTCTTCAACCTCTTCCTAGAAAGAATTATGACAGATGTGCTCGAAAACCATGTCGGAACTGTCAGCATCGGAGGCAGAACTATAACTAACCTACGCTTCGCCGATGACATAGACAGCCTAGCTGGCAGCGAGGACGAACTAAGAGATATCCTTGCAAAGCTAGAGAAGACATCAAAGGCCTATAGCATGGAAATCAATGCAGAGACGATCAAGGTCATGGCAAATAGTAAATTCACAAGTGAAATACGGATAAACAAGCAAAAACTCGAGGAGGTCCCCTTAAATATCTAGGGGCTATAATATCCGATGAAGGCTCAAAGCCAGAAATTCTTGCCAGAATGGCCCAAACAACTGCAGCATTAAGCAAACTTAAACACATCTGGCAAAGCAAGAAGCTCTCCCTGATATCAAAGATTCGACTAATGCGCTCTCTGGCGATGTCAGTCTTCCTTTATGGTTGTGAGGCTTGGAAGAGTTGGGAGGACAATATCAAAGAGTGGACCGGCCTTTCATTTAGCGATTCCCAGAAGGCAGCTCAGAACCGTGACACATGGCATGAGATAGTGCGCAGCTTAAAATGGTGACCAACGACCCAGTGTCGGGTTAAGGGACAGTTTAAGTTCCAGAATGAAGTAAATATTTTTATTTTGAGAATTTATATTGATCATTGCAGTTAGATCTTTCATGTGTATTTATTACAAGCATTTTTGTAATATATTAATACATCTTTTATTTATTAACATGATATAATATATTTTTATTTTTTTATAACTAATAAAATATTCCTGCACATAAAAAAAAAGTATTGCCTTTTGTATTTGATAAATTCGTTCTATGTGATTTATCTCAGTCACAATGGTTTTCTCTTTTGTGACGATCGTTCTACGAAGAGATTAAGAGGGTAACTCCTCATAGGAGGTAGCATTGTGATGGTAGAGGGTAAAACCTCATAGTTGTAGGTGTTAGAACTCTTCAGATAAATGAGATTATAATTTTATAACAAACAAAACAATATTTCAAATTAGATGCAGTGTGAAGCTTTAGGAAACATTCTAGCAGAGTTGACTAATGATGGGGACAGGCTCCTAGTAAAAGAAATCACTGAACTCCAAGGGATTGCTGGTATGTCTTACACTTTGATTGTTTAGTTAACACCGGCTAAATTGAGTGATTTTGACTGCTTGGTATACTACAGTTTTACCCTGCACTAGATGACATGCCAATATGTGGATTTATTCTGTAGTTTTTCTACAATGCCAGCATAATTCAATACTTATTTGAAAGGTTTAAATAAAAATGTATAAATATGGGCGAATAAATTAATACACAATACAATGTGATTAAGCTTTATTATTTAAACATTTTATGAAAGTTAGTCAAATATAGTCTAATACATTTGTTTTCACATTAAAGCACATGAAAATATAAAGTAAAGCCTTTATTTTCAAAACTGCTTTGACAAGTATAAATACATAATTTACTAACATTGTTATCATCTGACACTATTTCAATGTTTACATGTTCAGCATGGGTCGGTGGTGATGACTTTGGGACACAAAATGAATTTGTTTGGTCAACTTCTAAAGTTCCAATTCGACTTAACTGGTGGGAAGACGGAGAACCAAAATTTGATGTCAAAGACGAGTGTGTTGAGATGTCTTCTGTTACTGGGAGATTCAAAGCTGTAGCCTGTGACATAAACAATCCATTTGTTTGTCAGAGAGGTAAGACAACCATTTTTGTATCTTAATTTATTTTATATGTTTTTATAACAGACGTACCAGTAGACCATTAGTCTAACCCTGTATTTCATAGAAGTTTCAAATGTAATTGCGTTGGATTCCCTTGTTTATTCAGGCAACCAATACCTTGCCAGGTACAAAGAAGGAGGATTTTCATTTGCTTGAAATATATGACACATGGAAATTAATTTACCATTTGTCCATATGTATTAGACTGATGATCCGATGTATTTTTAAATCGATCAAAATGTATACTGCGATCTTACGTATATAAACATTTTCAAAGACCCCATTTACTACATGGCAGCATGCTTTAAGGCAGAAGAGCTATTCAATTTTTATAAAATAATAACCATCTATATTTATAAAAATGAAAGTATGTCTGTTGGGTGTGTGTGTTTTTGTGCTTGTCCTCTATAGCAGACTAAACCATTCATTCAACTGTCATGAAAAATGTTGTGACTGTTCAGTTTGCTCCAGGGATGTTAACTGGTCTCTTTTTTCTCAATTTAACACACAAGGATCACAGGTGGGGGGTGACTCATAAAAATTAGTTCAAATGTTAGCTACTTGGTAAATTGATGGATCTTAACCAAACTTTGTACATTAATTCTATATATCCAATATTTAAAGTATGTAGTGCGCTGAACTTCTAAAGGTCACTCCAAATAAATTGTTTCGTAAACTTTTAAGATTTAGGTCCTCAATTCAATTATCAAAGTACTAAACAAATAATGATATATGTATCCATTTTTATCCGTATTGAAACGAACATATGCTTTGAGCTTTATTTCTTGCCCCTAATTGACCCTGGAGCCCATGAAATGTTGTTGTTGTTTTTTTTGTTTTTTTGTTGTTTTTTTTTTATTATTATTTTTTTTTTTTTTGTTGTTGCTTATATGAGCTATATAAAAATTAGTTTATGTGTTGGCTACTGAGTAAATTAATGGATCTCAACAAACATTTGTATGCAAAAGTTTAATAGCCTTTATTAAAATAACTAAGAGCACTGAACTTTAAATGTCAAATTGTTCAGGGGCGGGGGTGGGCAAATGTCTTTTTTCCATATGATTGAGGTATTATTTTCTATTCTACTTTTAACGATCGTGAGAATTATATATCCATGATGAAACTGAATTAAAATAAACATCATTTTGAAATTTCAATCTAAGATCGAATTAGCCGTAGGCCCCAAATATCTTTTTTGTATTCTCTAAGAAATTATATTCAGAAAAAACTGAATTTAAATGAACAGGTTTTCAAAATGTACATCAAATCGGCCCGGGGAAGGGGGCAATTAAATAATTTTTTCCATTTATTTGTTATAAAAAAAGTGCTAGGTAATGAGCAAACAACTGGATTTTGACAAAAATTGGTATATATAAACTTCAGAGCCTTTATTAAATTAATGTGGGGCACTGAACTCCTAATGTCCATTTCCTCCGGGCTGGGGGCCGAAAATGTATTTTGTTTAAACCACAGATTAAATATTTTATTCCCCATTAAATTAAAATGATGTTGAGAAATAGAGACAACTATACTTATACGAGCAAAATACCCGTGCTATGCTACGGGGTAGGCACAATAAGAGTAACTTTATTTAGTTTTGGGTCTCAAATTCTCCTTAAAAATTAATTCAAACGGATCTGGAAATTAGGGTTGTGATAAATCAAACACTTCTTAATAAAAACAAAGATAAGTGTGTCGAGAAAAATAAACATATTATTAGTTTAAATTCTACCCATCAATTTTGGTATTTCTGCTGTAATATAGCAACATCATTATTATCCGTGGCTCTACAGCCCATTTAGGGCCCTTGCTTGCTCAACCACATCCTTCCATTCAGATCGATGGATGGCTTTCTTTCACCATGCTCGAACCCCTTTAATAACGCATGCTATATACTCTACCAGAATAACAAATGTCGTTAACAGTTACAAAAAGCTAACGGGCAAAGTTCACTTTCTTTTCACGTTAATCAAAACATGAAAACAATATCTTTCCAGTGGATTCCGTTGGTTCTTAGAAATAGCTCGCTAAACACCCATTTCATTTATAGTCTAAGCATGAAATTAGTTCAAGACGAATATGATATTTTTAGCCAGATAATATTTGTGAATATTGTGGCTATGGGAGAGTCAAAAAATTGGTTTATTTGTTGTAAAGGCACATGTTTCTTTAACGTGAATAGAAACATAAGAACAATGCTGTTTTTTAAAGAAAATGGTGAGAAATTGATCTCCTTATAAATTTTATGTCAATCATTATATATTCCCGCTCATTTTTTCTAATAGTAACAATTCACTTTATATCAATCTTTATTCCCGTTGTAAACTATTCATCTAATAAACTCATAACAGCTTGGCACAAAATGAGTTGTTGTCAGTGTGCTTTTTTCGACATAACACGCACTTTCCTTACTAGATACTATTTATAAGTCGTAATACCCGTGATATTTCTTTACACTTGATATATTTACACCTTAAAGAGCAGTTTTTACCCGAAGCGTATGTCATGCAGCCGCATTGTTCGAGAAATGTTCCCAATTTTTTAAATGGATTTTTCATCATTCGTTAGGTCTTAGAGTAAAATACATGTGTTAAGATTACTTTTCTCATTGGAAAAGCTCTCCAAAACATCATTTCGATTTCTAGACTACGCATGCCCTTAGTCAAATGAATAGAATTTTTTATTGCGCCAGATACTTTACTTTAGTTATGCAAATAGTATTTTCTATTTGGTGGTTGGAAACTTCGACCCCGGACGGTTCGACCCTGGCATTTTGACCACAGGACGTTTTGTCCCCGGTCGTTTTGACTCCGGTCGGTTCGACCACGGAAGGTTCGACCCCGGGGTGATTCGATCCCGGACAATTCCGCCAAGGAACGTTTCGACCCCGAACGTTTGAACCCCTTTATATCTACACCGTAGAAAATTATTATTATTTTTGTTTGTATATATAATTTTAAAAATACTGGTTGTCATGTTAGAGGCGCACCATTAGCATACATAGAAATAACCAAATCACACACACATACGCACATAGCCCTCGCCCACACACAAAAACTTGCACCAATAGAAAACTCTACAGTTTTAACCATAACACGTACCATAATATTGCATTATTCTAGCAATAAGTCTTTTTTATGTAAGCTTTTTCATTCATCTACCAATTAATCCACAACATCCATTCCTTTACAGTTTATGCATGACCTTTATTTAGGACAAAGTAGATTTACTTTTATTGAGCTGTTTAATTCTTATGTGATTAGTATGCGTAGGGTTGGGGAGATTTTTTAATATTGTCTATTTGTTTAAAAAAAAACACGTTGAATCGCAAGGTTAGGGTTTAAAATTTTACACAGCTGGTTTTCTTAATCTTTGCAAAAAGGACATTATCAGTGGCTAAGAAATAGTACCACCCAGGGCTCGGAAATATTATAAACTCATGACCCAAGAAATGAAAAGCACCCTTCAAATAGCTCACAAAGTTGCCCCTCTTTATAAAAATTACAATTCCGATATTTAACTTACAACAGTGTATAGATCTAAATGATTATACACGTACCATATTTTTAATTTAAAATCCCTTAGCGTTTACTTTCAATACGAATTTCCTTAATGACAGTTTATAATGATATCGATCCAAAACACTCACTTGTATTAAGTAAGCACCTAAGAGAAATACCTCTTCCTCTAACAAATATTTGCAAATTGTTTTTTATGATAAATCACTTGTTGAATGCTTCAAAAGCGGTTACGTGTTAATTTTTCTTTAAGAAATTTTTATTCTCTGTAATTTTGACTTGTTATAAGCCAGTAAAAAATTTGCCTCCATCCGATTATATACATAGATGTATAAAATGTTATATTAAAATGTAAAATTGATATATCGTCTACAATTAATTAATTTCTTCACATTTATTTCTATAGCTATTAAAAAGGGACTAAGGGAAATTCGTTCGAACCATTTTCGTATGATTTTATTATTGTAAAATACAATTAAAATGTTTAGAAAGGTTCCATTTCCTTTCCAAATAAATATGCACCAATCTTAACCAATTACCTATTATAACTATAAATAATGCGATTTCAACAGCGACTATAAGTTCTTTTCACATTTTATTTTCCATTTTGGCAATTCATGGGAGTAATCGTCCAACTAATGCGCAAGGGCTCATTTCTTCTAAAAATGAATCATAAAGTAAAACAATCTCTGAAAAAATCATTGGAGATTGATCTTCTCCTTAACAGTTTTTTAATTCACATTCGATGACTTCCCGTTATCTTTTATTCAAGCACCAATGAAGATCGCATCGGTAGAAACTTGTGTTCATAAAATTAACGGAATTTTTCATAATCCAGAGCATAATTTAAACTATACATAAACCATTACCTGGTAAACGTCTTTTCAATATTTAATTTCACTTTTAGCATTCTATGAAATCAATAGTTATTTCACAACAAATACAAACACACAGTCACACGCACACACAGACGCACTTACATACACACATTAACACACTCGCACACATGCATATTCACACACTCGGATTATAATCAGGAAAAAAAGTAACATCAAATAAATTAATAGAATAAAAGCTTCATGACGCGACTTAAATGTTTTTTTACGGTGCGCAAAACCGCACCCTCTGTTAATCTCAAACACAAAATCATTATGATTTTACGTCTATATTTTCAATTTTTAAAAAGTTTGCAAGAGTTGCGTGGTATAGGGGCTTCACACTCACACACACTGACGGACGGAAATGCGCCTTAGCGCATTATATAATAGACGAGCAAAATACCCGTGCTATGCTACGGGGTAGGCACAATAAGAGTAACTTTATTTCGTTTTGGGTCCCAAATTCTCCTTAAAAATTAATATAAACGGATCTGGAAATTAGGGTTGTGATAAATAAAACTCTTCTTAATAAAAACAAAGATAACTGTGTCGAGAAAAATAAACATATTATTAGTTTAAATATTACCTATCAATTTTGGTATTTCTGCTTTAATATAGCAACATCATTATCATCCGTGGCTCTACACCTCTTGTAGGGCCCTGGCCTGCTCAACCACATCCTTCCATTCAGATCGATTGATGGCTTTCTTTCACCATGCTCGAACCCCTTTAATAACGCATGGTATATTCTCTACCAGAATAGCAAATGCCGTTAAAAGTTACAAAAAGATAAGGGGCAAAGTTCACTTTCTTTTCACGTGAATCAAAACATGAAAACAATATATTTCCACAGGATTTCTTTGGTTCTTAGAAATAGCTCGCTAAACACCAATTTCATTTATAGTCTAAGCATGAAATTAGTTCAAGACGAATAGGATATTTTTAGCCAGATAATTTTTGTGAATATTGTGGCTTGGGGAGAGTAGAAAATATGGTTTACTTGTTTTAAAGGCACATGTTCCTTTAACGTGAATAAAAACATAAGATCAATGCTGCTTTTTAAGAAAATGGTGAGAAATTGATCTTCTAATAAATTTTATGTCAATTATTATATATTCCCGCACATTTTTTCTAATCGTAACAATTCACTTAATTTCAATCTTTTTTCCCCTTTGTAAACTATTCATCTAATAAACTAAAAACAGCTTGGCACAAAATGAATTGTTGTCAGTGTGTTTTTCGCCATAACACGCACTTCCTTATGCTAGATCCTATGTATAAGTCGTAATACCCGTGATATTTCTTTACACTTGATATATTTACACCTTAAAGAACAGTTTTTACCCGAAGCATATGTCATGCAACCGCATTGTTCGAGAAATGTACCCAATTTTTTAAATGGATTTTTCATCATTCGTTAGGCCTTAGAGTAAAATACATGTGTTAAGATTACTTTTTTCATTGGAAAAGCTCTCCAAAACATTATTTCTATTTCTATGCTAAGCATGCCCTTAGTCAAATGAATAGGATTTTTTTTTTGAGCCCGATACTTTACTTTAGTTATGTAAATAGTATTTTCTATTTGGTGGTTGAACACTTCGACCCCGGACGATTCGACCCCAGCCGGTTCGACCCTGGCAGTTTGACCACAGGACGTTTTGTCCCCGGTCGTTTCGACTCCGGTCGGTTCGACCACGGAAGGTTCGACCCCGGGGTGATTCGATCCCGGACAATTTCGCCAAGGGACGTTTCGACCCCGAACGTTTCAACCCCTTTCTATCTA
>MUZC01001667.1:436833-482073 GCA_002072015.1 Radix auricularia
TATATATATATATTGTGAAGCTCCTGGTTTACTCTTAGGTTAATTGTCTCTACGAACTTGCACTCTAGTTCTCCATCTGCACATACTTGGTTAAATTTTAAACACCAACTCAAAGACTCAAGAACAACTACAATATCTGTTTATTTCAATTCCTTCTTTGTTACTTTCATTCTCTAACTAAGGTTACATCTCTCCGTCCGTGTGTGTGGCCCAACCTGTGTCTACGTGTCTCTCTCCCTGCGTGTCTGTCTATATGAGTCTCAGTCCGAGCGTTCGTCCATTCCAGGCTCCGCCCCCAGCCTCCCAACCCCAACCGTCCGAAAGTCAACTGTCAATCATCTTGTACCACCCCTAGGTAATACGGGGTTGGTTGGTTTGACGTAACCCGCAATGGTCACTAATCCCCCCTTTCCTCTGCTCTGACCCGTTCTCAATTGTCGGCTCGTTTCATCTAACTTACGGCCGTGTATCTCGGTCTGGGCCTACCTGACACCCGGGCTAGATTATTTGCCCGTGGTCAGTTTTCATCTTCAAAGCCTCGTTCGCGGTTCCTTGGTCCTTTGATTCCCAAGTTCGCACCTCTGGTCATCTGGACTCGCCCGTTAGTCCCGCGGCACCTCAAAGGCCAAACATATTCTGGCGCTCTAACCGCCCTAAATTCCTCACACACTCCCCCTACTTACAAAAGTTATGTCGCCCTCGACATTAAAGAACCCTCTCTGTGTATGTTTGTTTAAAATTGGCTTCGAGTGACTAAAACCCTCTGGCAAACAATTCAAAACAAATACACAGAGAGGCTTTTGTGTTTCCTGCCAACACAACCTGCGCTCACCATCCTACATCACTCCATCTCTACCCCTCTGTACCGTCTCCCCCCACTAACGTGTGTCAGTCGAGTCTATGTCACCTGGTCAATTTATCAACATCATGGGAGCAACCATGTAAAACATAAGCAGGGAAAATTCGACAAAAATGACTTGTAAAAATTATTATGGATAAAATTTTCGTACACCTTTCAGAATACATCAGAATAATGCATGAGAAATATAAAAAATAAAATTACATAAATTTCTCAAAACATTTCCAAGTAATCAACTACGTACGTCTATCTAATTCCCGATAAAATTGACAGACATTGTTCAAGTCAGATAATTGCATCTGACGATAAAAATACACATAGACATTTCGTAATCATCAAATAGTAGCATAAAACAAAACAACATAGCAAAATTACTCATGTCGTGATCATGATTACTCGGTTCCAAAGCATAAGACAAACCAAGCACACATAGTAATGTCCTCATAATGGAATAAAAGCATAACACAAACATAGTCATTTCATCAATTAAAAGCGCACACAAAAACAACCGAGTCCAAGCACAAGTCTTCTCATCTTTGTCACAAATCAACTCCTATCATAAGACCAACCAAGCACAACAATTCAATACATCAAACTTGTTCGTGTACCCGCATTACACAAACAAAACACAATTTGTCAATTAATCCTCATAAATATCTTAACTAAATAAAGCAAATCATAACTAAGCAATTCCTCATTCTCAAACTCAGTAAAAGTATAAATTACACAACAACAAAATATATCCATTCCTCATAATCCTGGTTCATGTACGTTACTAGCATTACACAAATAAAACACAATGTCAAATCATCATCTTAAATCAAATAATAGCATAATACAGCAAAACATTTTCAAGCGGTTCATTATGCTCAAAAATTCAAGTAACAGCATTACAATAACACACATATAGGCAGTTCATCATTAGCATGGTTCATGTAACCGCATACGTCAGCATAATCCACCAAAATAAAATCAATTTCATAACTCTCCCAATTCTCCCTATGTAAGTCACTCGCCTTAGTCAGCCTTAAGCGCATGATCATAATAACATTGACCCTGTCAATGTAAACAGTAAAACAACAAGGTACACAAAAAAATGCACCGGCAAAGAAATCTTAAGCCTCTTTCTACTCAAAAGACAATCAAACATATGTACATCATAACATACTTATAAAAAAAAAATCCCAAAAAGCAATGCTACTAAAACCTCAACTCGTCAAGTGGTAACTCATCACCATAATTTCCACCTTTTTACCGACTCATCAATCGGATCAACTTTAAAACACGCACATATCTTAACCCCCCAAAAAATGGTTTCACATCGGCAGAACCTTTATCGGCCGATTGTAAGCATGTTACTGCTAAAAACCCTGCTTATAACACATTAATTATTTACACAAGAATGACTTCAAAAATGTTTCTATCAGTACAACTGTACTTCCCAGCATATTGTAGCATCAACCTGCTCATAAGACACTTATAATTTCACATACACAAATCAAGGGGAAAAAAATTTGCTTAATTATAACTTTTTACAACCTATACAACCTTACGTCATCATCATAAAATTTCAAAAATTTCCCACGTAAAACAATAAAATTAAATTTAACCACAACATGCTAAACACAAGCAAGTTACACATTTCGACAGCATTATAAAAAGAAAAATAATTGTACTTAACACACACACACACACAAATTAATCAAATTTTTGTTTGCCTGACCTTAATTAAGCCGCCATAGCCATCTGATTGTCTGGGCCGTGGTAGACTTCTGGTATCCAATGAGTCTCAGCAAATTATCATTCATGTTTTTTATCAGTTCTACAATCGTACCATAGGAGTTTGTCCCCAAACATGAATGGAACGGTTCTCGGCTTGTGACATGGTGGCGATCTTCTCTTGTTTCTTCTGGGTTGGCCTCCCTTTCTTGATGACACTATCTCTGACAGTTGGACGATGAGGTTGCCCAAGCAATTTTTCAAACGTGTTGTCAACCCGGTTGATATTTTTCTGCGGTGACAGACCGAGTATTGGGTCATTCTGTCCCGACGTGGCCACATTGCTTGTCTTGGTAACGCCAGGAGTGGCCACTAGGCTGTTAGCTAAGCCAATGACAGGCGAAAACCCCGAGCTCCAAAGAGTTTTTCTGCAACGTAGTTTGTTTTTGTTAGACGACACTCACGAATCACAACATGGAGTTTCCATGTCAGGCGACATGTCAAGATGTGTAATGGGCCGTTGAATTACACATGTCGTAGTTGGTAACTGGACACTGGTTGTCGTTATGGGACTCTCATCATCCCGTCTCGAAGCTTCTACTGTCAGTGGCTCTACTGACATCTCCTCCGAGGTCGATTCTTACTCAATGTCAATTAGCTCCCGTTTGAACTAACGGAACTTTTGATGACTGTTCGCATGAGAACGTTCTATGCGCTGACAGAAAGCAGACACTACGAAATCGGCACTAGATTTTGCGCAGTCATACTTATCGCTGTACGTTGACTCGATGGGTTGCCTCCATCGTTGTTAATCTGTCTATCGGGAACACATAATACTGGTAGGTGACTTTGCGAACGAACTACATCATGTTTTCTGCTACATCCTCAGTGTTACGATCTCTTAGAAAACGTTGCCAATTACTTTGAAGACTTCAAGGCTTAACTACTCCTGGGAGACGCTGCAAGGTTGCATCCCACCGCTGGCCACCATTTGTGAAGCTCCTGGTTTACTCTTGGGTTAATTTTCTCTACGTACTTGCACTCTAGTTCTCCATCTGCACATACTTGGTTACGTTTTAAACACCAACTCAAAGACTCAAGAACAACTACAATATCTGTTTATTTCAATTCCTTCTTTGTTACTTTCATTCTCTACCTAAGGTTACATCTCTCCGTCCGTGTGTGTGGCCCAACCTGTGTCTACGTGTCTCTCTCCCTGCGTGTCTGTTTATATGAGTTTCAGTCCGAGCGTTCGTCCATTCCAGGCTCCGCCCCCAGCCTCCCAACCCCAACCGTCCGAAAGTCAACTGTCAATCATCTTGTACCACCCCTAGGTAAGACGGGGTGGGTTGGTTTGACGTAACCCGCAATGGTCACTAATCCCCCCTTTCCTCTGCTCTGACCCGTTCTCAATTGTCGGCTCGTTTCATCTAACTTACGGCCGTGTATCTCGGTCTGGGCCTACCTGACACCCGGGCTAGATTATTTGCCCGTGGTCAGTTTTCGTCTTCAAAGCCTCGTTCGCGGTTCCTATGTCCTTTGATTCCCAAGTTCGCACCTCTGGTCATCTGGACTCGCCCGTTAGTCCCGCGGCACCTGAAAGGCCAAATATATTCTGGCGCTCTAACCGCCCTAAATTCCTCACAATATATATATATAATTTATAAAATACCGAAAATATTTCTAATAACATCAACGTAAAAGATCAACGTAAAATAAGATTTATATATGTTGAGACTCCCCAAAACGTACAAGATAATAGCGCTATGAGCCTTTTTATATTCATTTAGCAAAAGTTCTATTGTAAAGTGCTACATAATTCAAGTTGAGAATAAAACATAAACTGATGACAGAACCGATGGCCTACTTTGCTCACAGTGAGGGTTTGAACTAACATTTCGAGATTATTTTAGTTCAACAACCAACACCAATGAACACCACACTCCCAATTACCAGAGGTAAAGAAAGATAACTCTAATTAGGTTGTCATCAAAGCTAAATGTGCTTTAAAATAACCAGATTTTCATATGAAGTAATCACTTGTCCTAATAAACTTGAATAACTCTTCTTATAGTTATCATACAAAATATCCCCTCCGTTTAGTTCTGAACACTAAAATTTTTTTTTCTCACAACATTTAAGATTTCAGCTGTCGCCAAGCGAATCAATTATCACTAAACTATTTTTTAAAAGCCTAACTGCCGTAAGTACGTGTCATTACTACTGCATAATACTTATTACAAGGGATATAACTAATATAATGTTCATTATAGGTAATACGCAGCGCATGACAATCATATTTAAAGAAATGTAAAAAAACAAACAATTTTTTACTATATCTTTTTTATTTACCAGACATAACTAGATTCTATAAGGATCTTCAATATAACACGCAGCGCAAGACAACTGAAATTATTTTTAGCGCATTTTCGAGAAGTCGAATGCGCTATTGCACCCGTTTTGTCCGTCCGTCCGTCTGTCATCACCCTATATCTCAGCATCCATAAGTCCTAGACCCATGCTGTATATATGTTTTTTGTATGTCCTGACCTGCCATTTGTGCATCAACACTCAGTTACTCGATCCGTTAAAAAACCCCGTTAAAACTACCAAAAAACATTGCGAATCGAGTGATAACACTGGCGCAGGCAACGGCCGCCATTGCCGGAAGTCGAATAGCGTGCAAAAAGTATTAGTTTTTTTTTGTTGTTGACGTCATTAGAATATGTGTAAAAGTTTAGAGAGTTTTACGTCATCATTTGTGGTGACTTCAATCAAGATCTTAGCGGGTCAGGGGCAGAAATTGAAAACTTTTTCGAAACAAGCTTCAACATTCAACTACTTTCAACAAGATTGGCAACCACGATCTATCAAACAACAATTGACGGAGTATTTGGGCGATTAGCTGATTACAATTTAGAATGTTTCATCTATGAGTCCTATTTCAGTGACCACAAACCACTTGTAGTTAGATTAAAGAGAAAATAAAAAAATTTTAAATGTAAAGAAATGACTTTTAAATAATTTTTTTTTCAGGTATATTCATTACACAAGAAAACTCATAAATATATCTCTAAAATCTAAACACAATTACTGATAACTACATAATGCTGATATCTAACATAAGTACTGATACGTAATACGAAAATGCGCTAACACGTCCTGAGTCCAAAAATGGACCAGGCTTAACATGATTTTTTTAGTCATGTCTCCTAAAACATGTTTAATATAGTGCGCACCGATCGTGAATATATTTTGGAAAAGTATTTTTAATATACTACGCACCCTGCCGCGCAACAGGAAATGTTGTTCAATATAATACACACCACGACCCTCTAGCACAATTTATCATGTTACAAAGAGATAATTAAAGATAATTTTAAAATGCATTAATTTAATCACAGTACATTCGATCGATATGAAATTTCGATAATCATTTTATTCATCGGTACTGCCTGCAAAATTTCAGATCGGCAGCATATGGGGAATGGGGTTAAAAATCGATCAAAAGTATTTTCGGCATTCAAGCAAGCAGACACCATGAGTTCATATAAATGGTTTAAAAATATGTTCCATGTTGAACTTTTGACACCATTAGTGTATGGTACAATACAACACGCCAGTAGTTACTAGGTCTCCACTTAGAATCTTGGCAAGGATCTTCTTCGTGTCCAATGAAGTTAACTGTTTAAAGCGGTGGAAAACTTTTAGCCCGAATTCTGATAATTACAGTTGAAAATATTTACTAATACATTTGGTCCATCAGGAATATAACCTGTCTTTTCGATATCATATGTGATATAATTTGTGAAACTATAATAAGGTTGGTGGGATACATTTAAAAACGTTATGAAACATTAGTTTGTAAAAAAAATATAGTAATAAAAAAATTAATTTCACATATTAATTAATATGTAAGTGTTGTTTGGAAGTCATTGTTTAGAATCTATTTATAACTTGGTTGATTGCAATGGCGGACAGTGATGAGTTTTGTGCGGATGAATTTGGGTGGTGTGTGTGTGTGTGAGTCAGAGATTTCTGCCAGCTCCCTCCTTGCACTACTGCCACTAAAAACTGTCTAAGTGATTTCATGTGTGAGAGCTGAAAATGTTGTTTTTTGTGTGTGTTGTGTGTGTGCGTGTGTGTGTGTTTTTTTTTAAAGATATTGCAACAACATTTTATATTCCTATATATATATCAAGACTTGATTATTTCAATATCTGAACACCATTTCCTCTATGTACTTATAGATAATTCTTGTTTACATGCTGTGACATTTCGATTTTTCTTCACATCACACGTATTATAAAACAATCCTTTGGTCAATGGTTTTAGTAGGTTTTTTTAAAATATTGTGAGGATCCCCAGTTGTTCTATGTTTATCTATCCTTATCTACTCTCACTGTTATTCTGCTCTTCACACACTTGGTTAATTATTCTTAATACACTGAACACCAAGGCAGAATGTACAACTAATTACTTTTAATTACTTAACTTCTGTACATTCAGTATTCGTAACTCTCCCTAACACTTGCGTCTATCTACCTATACCTCCTCCTTCCTAACTGCCTGTCTCTCCCTGCGTCTCTGTCTGTCCGTGTCTCAGTCCGAGCGTTCGTCCATTCCAGGCCCCGCCTCCTCCAACTTCCTGTCCGACGGTCAACTGTCAATCATCTTGTACCACCCCTAGGTAAGACGGGGTGGGTTGGTTTGACGTAACCCGCAATTGTCACTAATCCCCCCTTTCCTCTGCTCTGACCCGTTCTCAATTTGTCGGCTCCTTTCATCTACCGTTCGGCCGAGTATCTCGGTCTGGGCCTACCTGACACCCGGGCTAGATTATTTGCCCGCGTGGTCAGCTCCCGTCTACAAGGCCTCGTTCGTCCTTTGATTCCCAAGTTCACACCTCTGGTCATCTGGACTCGCCCGTTAGTCCAGCGGCACCTCAAAGGCCAAACATAAGCAGCGCCCTAATCGCCCTAAATTCCTCACAATATAATAAAAGACAATTTTTTCTAAAAATTTTTACACATTGTATTTACAAAAATAAACAATAATTCCAGACGTTGTGTTTTATAATAATGACACATTTACTTTTAATATGATGAATGGAAAGTTTTTCAGAGGTACTCGCTCCTTAAATATTTAAACATTTGAGCCCGAAAATTCCAAAAATGTGATTAATTTTCTTTCCAAGCAGCGAAAGCCCATTATGAATATATATATATATATATATTAAATTTAGCTTTTATTTCTTCAAATTCATTGTTGGTCTTTCCATTGAGGCACAAGATGCGAAGATATCAAGCTCGAGAGTGTGTCCTACCTGCCAGTGGCTTTCAACTTCAACGACAGCCGTCGAGTGACCTCCATGACTCTGTCTTCACAGCTGTCAACAACTCCCTGTCTATGGGGGACACACTTTGGATACAATGAAACGGGTTTGTTCGCAACCTCGGGATGTCGAGGAGTTTTCAAAGTCTGCTATGAGTCAGGTCGAGGTAACTTAAAACTGAAGTGTCCACTTCATGCCATTAGAAATGTACAGAAAGCTGTAGGACATTTGCGTTCACAACCGTTGTTGAATCCCCATTTCACGCCAATCAAAATCCCCAAACTCAGCAACTCTCCTAGCATTTCTCAGACAAAGTTCTACTGAATATACAAAAATATTAGGGCTTCGGAAATTTACGATTAATTTCTCGATTAATCGGTAAAAATTTTCATTAATTAAAATTGCTTTAATCGATAGAATTGTGATTAAAATTAAAGAACATATTTCTTTTTAAAAAATGCGATTTATTAATGAATTTATAATTGTTTCTAATAGTTACATTGTTTTTTACCTACAAACTTCTTTATTCACGAAATGCATGTTGGGTGTAAACTTTAAAATAAGCTGCTTCATAAGGAATATGATGTTAAAAAATTAATAATTATTTTTACTTAATTACCAATAACAAAATTAAAATCAGTGACATTATATTGAAATACTAATATTTAAATATGTCTCTTAACAATATTATTTCTTAAATTAAATACTTCAGTTATGGGCATTTTAAACAATGCCCAAAAAGAGCAAAAAATGTGAAGGAGAACAACATAGTTATTTTTGTTACTTCCCTTGAAATTGTCAGTTTTGCTGACGTCATACATCTTTATTTTAGTTTTAATCAAAATTATCGATTAATTAGTTGGTAATTTTTCAAAAGTTAACGATTAAATTTAAATTAATCGATAACAGCCCTAATATATATATATATATATATTCCAATTTTATTGAAAATGAGAATGCTGTTTTCTACTCTTGAAGCAAATTTGATCTTAGAATATTTATTAAAGTCTTCTGAACTCACTTTGAGCATCGTAACTAATATGAAATATTTTAAACTTTTGTTCAGGGAGTGGTTATAGTGGTTGCTACATACACATCAACACAACAACACAGCACTACTACCACTTTGATGTAAACAACAACAAAACATTTGGAGCTTACATGTTGGCTGTCAGTCAACATTCAGCAATGTGTCATCCTTTGGGATTCTCAGACATACGTCAGCAATCTCTGGTAGGTCAGCAATCTCTGGTTGGTCTGCAATTTCTGGCAGGTCAGCAATCTCTGGTAGGTCAGCTATCTCTGGTTGGTCAGCTATCTCTGGTTGGTCAGCTATCTCTGGTAAATCAGCAATTTCTGGTAGGTCGTCGGTGCAAGGAATCATTTCGTGACTTTTAAATTTAAAAAAATAATAATTAATTACTAACTTATATTCTCTACACAACCCGTCAAAAAATAATCCCCAGTAATCAATAACTCACAATCTATGTGCACGACCACCTATAACAAATTAATGGGACCTCATTAACCACAGTCTAATTAATTTTATGAATATTTTACGCTCAAGAAACCTTTCTTTCGTTAGTTTTTTTTTTTTTTAAAGAACAGATTTATTACAACATTGTAGCATTATAAGACCTAACATTTGTAGCAATAATATCATTAATTAAAAGATTAATTTCTGTCAATAAATTTACACAGCTTTTATGACAGAATATTCTTTAGATGTGAAAGATCATTAAAATTTTAAAAATCGACAAAAAATGAACATGTTTTTAATACGATTTTTTTTCTACAGAGAAATAGCTCCAACGATATTCAAGCATATCTGGATCGTCTTCAAGTGGAAAATGAGCCTGTGACGTGTGATCTGTCCACACCCCAAACAACGATGTCTACACAATCTGTCAGAGTTGGTGACACGACTACAGATGTTACTGGAGATGTCAGGGTGACAGTTACAACCAGTTCAAACATTCCCAACACTACAGAGACATCTAATATTCCAGAGACTACAAGAAATCCAACTTCGAACTGGTCAAGCGTCACAATAATGTCTCAAGACTTGCTGGCGATACAGTTGAGAAATGAAATTCTCAAAGTCTTGTATCTGGATGACCACAACACGTCTGCGTTCAAACGAACCAAGATTTCAGTAGCAGACAACAGAAAGTCCGCCATGGCTGTTGGTACAGTTGGTGTGGCGTTTATCGCTACGGTCTTTGGGCTCATAATTCTGTCAGATTTAATTGATGTAATACGGTACATGTGTCCAAGTGCAACAAAAACTAAGGAAATTGTCAAGATAAAGATAGAAAAAGTTTGATGAACATTTTGTAAGGATTCTTCAAATTTTTATCGCACAATTTTTTCTTCATTGATCGTTTATAAATGACCTTTGATGTGTTATTGTCTTTAACACAATGTTTGCCATTTAATTTTTTTTTAAACACCAACTATATAAGAAAGTATCATGAAAACGTTAGCAGATTAAGTTTAACAGAAAATTATTCGATTTTTAAGAGCATTTATATAATATTATTAGTTGACTTGCAGCAGAATAAAAACCTAAAACTATTTAGTGTCTTTTCAGCCCTACAGGCCACCCCCTAATAAATAAGGTATACAAAACAATACTTAAATAAGATAAAGTAATTTCTTATGGTACTCACTAATGTTTATGAGGATAACTCTAAGTCTAATAGATTTTAAGAACTCTCGTGTGGTGGAGAAACTTTAAGTGTCCGTAAGTGTCGATGTTATATTTGTATTGCTATATATATAGGCTACGTCAGCAACTTAATTAAGAGATCTAAAAATCGTTAACAGCTACCTTAGACACAATTTACATTCTGGACATAAGTGAAAAACTGAATATTTGAGGACGTAAAGAATACAAATTTAGCCAAGGACTGTTCTCTTGATGTCCTTAATTATATCACTTAAAAGAGTACTGAAATGATCATATTTAAAAAAAAATCTTAAGTACACAAATCAGTAAGTCGAATTTAATTTTAACTTTTTCGCTGGACTGTGTTTGAGTCAGTCAAAGAAATACGTCGTGTAAATAAATAACTTATTTATATTTTTTTAAACATATAATTTAATAGTTTAACCCGTGTTTCCATTAATAGTCTCTTTTGACAGATATAAAATGATAACCTTAAATGAATTTAAAATTTGAAAACCTTAAAATTCGTAACATTTTTAGCCATTTTATAAAATTTGAGAAAGATTTGACAAGTCTGCTGTGTGCTGTGCACAGGAGATTCAAACAAAGGCAAACGCTCTAAACTATTTATATATTTTGATATTTTTTGTTGTTATTGTTGACATTTTCATGTAGTATTTACCTGTAACTATTGAAATAACCTAAAGATGTTTTTCAGATATTTAAAGGGAAAGAACCGATGCTTCTTTTCTTTGCTGTACATTACAAAGTTATCTATATTAATTATTTTTATATATCACATTTTATATTTTTTCATTTACCTGTTATTAAAAATATGTGTAGTTTTTATCCATTGTACCCTGAACTTTATTTTCAAAGATTAACATATATTTAGAGAGGGATCATTTAAAAAAAAGAATGCTATGAGATTATAAGACGCATCTGAGGTATAAAGGGACATATTTGTTGTAGGCCACATGATTAACATGGAGGCAATATATGTTGATAGCAGCATCTTTGCCTTGAGTCTCACACACAACACATAAACGTTCAATAATTGATATTGTTACTATTGTGATCTGATGTGGACGCTACTGAAGTATTATAAGGGTGAGGCTTGAAATAAACACACAAGGAATATGTGCAAGGCAGAACACAGGTTTTTGTAAGACAGATAGTAGCACATTCGTTGTGTAAGACAGAACGTTAAGAACGCTACATCAAAGTTTGTTGACTTCATGCCTAGTGCTGAGTCTAGGTGATAAGGGTGAAGAACGAGCCCTACGGTCAATGTGGCATGGCTATGCGAAGCAGTTAAAGATATTCATCCAATTGTTACACAACGTAATGATAGAGTCAGTACTGCCATTCATCAGATCAGGTCAATCCGTTATTACTTAACAGAGAGTGCAACAAGAACTCTTGTCTGCGCTCTTGTTCTATCTTGTATGGAGTACTGCATATCTCCTCTGTCAGGTGCGCCAAAACAATGAACGAAAAACTACAGATAGTTAAAAATTCAGCTGCCAGATTAGTTCAAAACGCAAAAAAAAAAAAAAAAAAAAAAAAAAAAATCATGACCATGTTACTCCACTACTTTACTCACTCCATTGGCTACCAACACAAGCTCAAATTTATTACAAACTGGCATTTCTTTTTTTACTACAACCTTTTTTTTTTCTTCCTATCTTACTGAACTTTTGTCTGTCTACTCACCAAGTCGTCAGTCGTCAGCTACACTCTTCTGCAGACACACGCATTCTATGTGCTCCTAAGACACGAACTAAAACATTTGGCAAAAGGTCAAACAATGGAATTCTCTTCCATTACATATTCGTAGTATTTCAACTACTAAGTCATTCAAGACTGCACTTCAAACACACCTTTTCAAAATTTATTTTCAAAATTCATGACACAAGCTCATTGCTGTAATACAGTGCTTTATAAATTATCATTTTTGAAATTATTATTATATATATTAGACGTTGTATGTTATTTGATAGCACTTTCATCGTTATTTTGAGCTATTTCAAGCGATATGTTTTAGAGTTCTTCAAGAATGTCAGAATGTATTTAGAAGACATCTTTAGAACAATAAAAAATATTTTAAATTTTTTTTAGGGAAACTTTCTTTGTTATGTCCTGTATGACTATTATTGACAGCTTTTATATATTATTCAATGAGGATTACTGTAATTCTGTTAGTCTCACTTAGACTGATATTATTTACATTGTAGTCAAATATTGTCTAAACAATTTGTCAGGTGCAAAACTCTCAGACTGATAGAAACGGTTTTAATTCTAGGTGGCAGATTTTTAAAGACAGAAAGTAGAAAACATAAAGACAAAACTAAATGCAACTTCATTATTTTTTGTTAGGGTATTATTTGTTTTATATTATAGCCTGGCTGAGAAGGCTGAAAATTCGATAGATTAGGGCCCATTATGGCAGTTGGCTCTCACGTAAATGACATTCTTTTCTTACCCATTCTTTCGCCAGTCCACTTAAAATTTGTTTTTGTTTCCAAAAGTTATTCAAAAATATCTTCGTAGTACTAACATATGAATGTGGTACACTAAGAACTCTCATGAATAATGTGTATGTTTTGGTTACAACATGCTCTATTTTATTCTATACATTGTTGATTGTGGCCCATTTCTGATAAGATCAGATTGCCAGTCATCGCTAGTAATAAGTAAAACTATTTCCATGTGTTACTTTAAACAAAACAATACATGACTTCGAGGTATTTGGCCTCATTTGCAGTTCAGTATTTAGACAAATAACCAATTTTTCTCCTTTCTCGCTTTTCTGTAGATTCTTAGTATTTAGCTTTTATTTTTATAATTTCCAGATGTTTAAATTCAAACAAACCAAAAAGAAATTGTCAACAAGGCATTTTTTTAAAAGTGTATGTTACCTTAATTTATAGAAGCTAAAGGTATGATTAAGATTTGAATAATAGGTTCATCAATATGATCATATTTTTAACCGTTGATTCTAAATCTATATGTAGCCGAATGGTGAGACATACACAGTATTAATCTATATGTAGCCCTGTGATGTCACAAACACAGTACTAATCTATATGTAGCCGAGTGGTGTGACATACACATTATTAATCTATATGTTGCCCTGTGATGTCACAAACACAGAATTAATCTATATGTAGCCATGTGATGTCACAAACACAGTATTAATCTATATGTAACCCTGTGATGTCACAAACACAGTATTAATCTATATGTAGCCCTGTGATGTCACAAACACAGTATTAATCTATATGTAGCGGAGTGGTGTGACATACACATTATTAATCTATATGTAGCCCTGTGATGTCACAAACGCAGAATTAATCTATATGTAGCCCTGTGATGTCACAAACACAGTATTAATCTATATGTAGCCCTCTGATGTCACAAACACAGTATTAATCTATATGTAGCCCTGTGATGTCACTAACACAGAATTAATCTATATGTAGCCCTGTGATGTCACAAACACAGTATTAATCTATATGTAGCCCTGTGATGTCACAAACACAGTATTAACCACAACGATGAAGATGATCTATGAATTCAGTGAAAAAGAAAGAGGTTGCTAAATTTAGATTCTTAAAGTTAAAATGGGAAAATAATTCTTGTGAGATTCTAAAACTCAATCATTAAGTACTGTTGCTACAGTAAAAAGTGTAAAGGAAATGTATATTTCACTAAACTATGATGAGTACATTCAGTGAACAGCCCTAAGGATAGTCTGCTAAACTATCATGCGTACATGCAGTGTGCATCCCTAAGTATAATCCCTTAAACTATCATAGGTACATGCAGTGTGAGGCCCTAAGTATAATCCCCTAAACTATCATAGGTAAATGCAGTGTGATGCTCTGAGTAGTCTACTGTCTCCCATCCACGTCCCCTACTCTTGCCGTCCATCTCTCCGTCTGAGCGAGCCCGAGCGTCAGGGAGTTTACCCCCCTCCCCCCATTATATAGGTCGGGTATCAGTAATAAAATGTTACTGTTCAGGTCTCGCCAGCTGATCATGGCCATAAAAGTGACATCCCAACTTGTTTGATTTATGTCCTTCCATTATGGCAAGGAGTCAGGACTGTAATCTCACCTCTAAGGCTCATTGGTATGTGCAAAAAGTAAAAATATTTGTTTGCATAGTTTCATTTGTGTATCTTGTTTACACAGTAAACAAAGTAACCATTTATTTTTTAATATGCTGTATGGTAATTCTAATCTGCTCCAGGACGTCGGCGAGATACCTGCGTGGACACACAGCCGCGCAGCTTGAAGTAAACATCCGTCAGGACTCAGCGATATTGTCTTGGAACAGGTAGAGAAAGGGTGGGTCAACTGGTTCGGACGGTGTAGACCAAGCTGTACATACATGGATATTCTCATGTCCTGGGGCACAAGTGTCGGCCTAAAATACCACGCAGTCTCAATCGTCCAAACCCACATGGGGCAAAGTGTAACTTACATAATGGGCATTCGGACGTAACTAAGCCGACATGTCGACTTCTGGCCTAACTACCCAGCAAGTAACAGTACAAAGATTACCAAACGATTTTTTTGAAAATCTTAAATAAACCAATGAAGTACAAGTAAGGATTGGTCCACATATGGACATAAAATACTAGTATAATTTGGTCCCCATACGGCAATCAAGTACTAATATGAATTGTTCCACATATGGCAATGATGTACTAGTACGGATTGCTCCACATACTGCCATAACGCACTAGCATGGATTGGTCCACATACTACCATAACGTACTAGTATGGATTGGTCCACATACTGCCATAACGTACTAGTATGGATTGGTCCACATACTGCCATAACGTACTAGTATGGATTGGTCCACATATGACCATGAGATACTAGTATGGATTGGTCCACATACTGCCAGAACTACTAGTATGGATTGGTCCACATACTGCCATAATGTACTAGTATGGATTGGTCCACATACTGCCATAACGTACTATTATGGATTGGTCCACATATGACCATGAGATACTAGTATGGATTGGTCCACATATGACCATGAGGTACTAGTATGGATTGGTCCACATACTGCCATAACTATTAGTATGGATTGGTCCACATACTGCCATAACTACTAGTATGGATTGGTCCACATACTGCCATAACGTACAAGTATGGATTGGTCCACATACTGCAATAACGTACTTGTATGGATTGGTCAACATACTGCAATAACGTACTAGTATGGATTGGTCCACATACTGCCATAACGTACTTGTATGGATTGGTTCACATACTGCAATAACATACTAGTATGGATTGGTTCACATATGACCATGACATACTAGTACGGATTGCTCCACATACTGCCATAACGCACTAGCATGGATTGGTCCACATATGACCATGACATACTAGTATGGATTGGTCCACATACTGCCATAACGTACTAGTATGGATCGGTCCACATACTGCCATAACGTACTAGTATCGATTGGTCCACATATGACCATGACATACTAGCATGGATTGGTCCACATACTACCATAACGTACTAGTATGGATTGGTCTACATATGACCATGAGGTACTAGTATGGATTGGTCCACATACTGCAATAATGTACTAGTATGGATTGGTCCACATCCTGCAATAACGTACTAGTATGGATTGGTCCACATATGACCATGAGGTACTAGTATGGATTGGTCCACATATGACCATGAGGTACTAGTATGGATTGGTCCACATACTGCAATAATGTACTAGTATGGATTGGTCCACATACTGCAATAACGTGCTAGTATGGATTGGTCCACATACTGCCATAACGTATGTTGCGTACTGGGTTCTGGATTTAATCTTAATAAAGACAGACACTCGTCGAATAGAAGATGTTCTTCATTGAACTATAAATACACGTATAAATCCTTCATACAGCCATCGAGACATCACAGCATAGGCGTACAGGATCACAGTCTTTACAGTGTTCGAGACATCACCGCACAGGCATACAGGCCCACAGCCTCCATAGTGTTCGAGCAACCGCGATAACACCATCCGTCAACAACACAGCCTGGCCGAACGTCCACACACTGACTTTACAAGTCTCTCCTATCTTTTCTCCACTCGTCTCACACACACTCGTCTCACTCTACACAGACCCACACTATATATAGCCCTTGCGCGCACTCTCAAGTCATTGCTTGACATTCAAAAGTCCGTCAACTGAATAAAGTTTATAACATTCTCACGACAACTCACAACACTGATTGACAACTCAGTAACAACTCAGAACCATTCCTTGACAGTGATTCTCATACCTTGACATATCCCCCCTCTTCCGTTAGATTCTACTTGCTAGTAGAATCTCACAATCAAAATAATTCAGGGTATGGAATCACTAAACATTCATAACACATCATGAAAATAATTGGCCTTAATACATGAACAGCATCATATGAATCATATACATACATCATATTAATAATCCCTTAATCTAATACATCCTCGAAAACATACTACTGCCGCTTTAGCAAACGGAAGCAGTCCTCTACTCGAATTACCTAGTTACATAGTCTCAAAAAATAAGTCATTTTAGCAGCAATACAAACAAAATTTACACATGCGAGGTCTTACATCATTAGACATAAGTGATAATCAATTTTATACCACTATACATATACAATATACTTATCTATATGTACACCAGATCTCAGGTGACAAATTTTTTTTTATATCTACACAAGATCTCAGGGAAAAAATTATATATGTACAAGATCTCAGGTGAGAAAAAGAACCCCAAGAACAACATATTATTACAATTTACAACATTACCAAT
This sequence comes from Radix auricularia, assembly GCA_002072015.1. Lineage (NCBI taxonomy): Eukaryota > Metazoa > Mollusca > Gastropoda > Lymnaeidae > Radix > Radix auricularia. The sequence continues at coordinate 454,258 of MUZC01001667.1, forward strand.
TAGGCAAAACAAAAAATGCTAGTACATGTCCACCTCATGGGACCCTTTTAACAAGCAACCACTGCTCTAATAATTTCTTTACCGGGACCTGTGCTATTGGAATCTCTTATCCCACTATAGCCACAGTCCTATTGGGATATAAATACAGCCCGCCATTCCTGCCACCAGGAACTTGGTTAATTGTATTACCAAAAACTGCCCGACACTCCTGTCGTACAGGACGTAGTAAATTATATCTCAGTACAGCTTATCTCCCCTGCCATACAGGTCTGGCTAAATACTAGTTCATGATCCTCATCATTGGCATAACTCACATTTCCATTGTGTAACTAATCAAAATCATAACATATATACAACATGAATATTCAAGATTACTATATTAACAGGTTACACAGGTTGCTTTAACTGACTCTACTTGTTCCTCATATAAATTCTTACGATATTTACTCCGGGATTGCCTCCAGCATTAGGTAATCTTACAGGGATAACCACTTATCCAAACTGTAAATATTTCAGCATGATTGTATTTAACCCATTACAATCACTTATATCGCAATCATGTGTATCTATCAATACATATGGCCTATGGAGATAACAACTTATCTGTCCATACCCATAATTATCTTTATAACATAACTATCATCATCTCCTCATAATGATCAGCACAAAAAAAACATCTTCATACCCAATATTTTAACAACATCATCATCACATCGAACTATCAACATGATACAAAAAAATATGAGGTCTCTATCTTTGAATTTGTATCTTACACATTCAACTCATGGCCATGAATATTATGAAACACTCATTAACACATGACCTTTAGTGAGCCCCTGTCACATTGTCCTCAAAATGATTTTACAACCAAGGCAAAAACATAATCATAATCAAGTCCTCTTTAGTTATACTTAATCATCAACTTGTTAACAACCAAGCTAAAAAAAATCATAGTCATTGTACTTGGTGGTATATTTCGTTTATCTTCTACTACTACCAGTGCACGCCCCTGGTTATCTTTATTCTGACTTCTCGTTTCCAACGAGAGTCTAGGCGGGACTTTTAACATGGCAATGTTACATAACCCCCAACTCGTGTCAAGGGCATCCTCTCTACCGTACCTGTTCGTGGCGACCCACTCGTACACACGCCCGCTTATCAATATTTTTAGAATGACCCCCACCATCAACCAAATTCTTAGCCACAACGGCCAAGCACCCCGGTCATCTGATTCACAGTATCTGTAATTCTCTCTAATTCTACACGGGTTGTGACGCCTATTTGAGTTACTATCGGTCACGGTCTGGTTATTTCTGGTCTGACTTGTCCCCACATAGTAACTCTCCCTGTCTTCTTGGTCACGAGAAAGGTTTGTCCCTCTGTCATAAACATTGTCTGTCTCTAACAAGTCAACACCAACTTCCCCTGAGCACATGTCATAATTTTGCATTGACCCACAGCAGCGGTTCTCATTACTTTTGTCATTTTCATAATTGTAGATGCTTTTTTCCACCCTTCCTGCAACACACTTTGCAGTTTTTCCCTCACTACATTCATCCATTATGACTATAGTAACTTTCTCCTCTTTTGTATTTCTGCTCTGTTCTGTCTTTTCAACTATTCTAACTAACTTTTCTACAGTTGACCTCTGATTCTGTCCATGGTCAACTTGTTTACTTTCAATTGCTCCCTCTTTCTCTATAAGGGCTCACTTTAATATCAAAATTTCATCATATTTCACTATCAATTTCATACTTAAATCATAGTTTATTTCATCTTTTTCCTTAACGATCCTCCACATTTCAATAATGTCCTCTTCATTACTTGCTACTTTTCTGTTTAGTTCATCAATCTCCTCTTCTTTCTGAGCCAGTAATTCTTCCATATATCTTTTCTCTCTCTCTTTTTCTATAAGTTCAATTTGTAACCTCTCCAATAGTTCATCTTTCTGTACTTCAGACTTCTTTAACTCTTCTTCTGTGTCCTGCATTATACTAGTTAGATTTTTCTCAATTTCTATGTTCCAATTTTCGTAATCTTTTATCATTGACTTTAGATTTGTGTCATAATTTTCTCCTATTTCTATCACCCTTCTTAACTTTACAGCATCGTCTCCTTCACTGAGTGTAGCGTTACATGTAACTACAGTCTCTTCTCTAAGAGCTAGTTCTACACTATCTGTATTTTCTAATATGCTAACGTTTAGTTCTCTCTGTATTTTTTCTACAAACTCATCCTTTTCAACTAAGTTAAGCTTCACTTGGTCAATTTTCATTTTTAAAGTCTTTAACTCCATTTCATCTTTATCAATTTCTGTATTTTGTACTTTGCATTCTTTTGCTAAGGCAATTAATTTACTTTGAGCGGAGCACCATATTGCCTCTAGCTCACTCAGTGTATCTTTAGGTTTCTCTTTTGCACTTTAAATAATTTCTTCTCTTTGTTCTGCTTTCCTAGACTCTATTTTTATTTCTCTACTTTCCCTATAATTTTTTCCTGCAGCTTCTATTTCTAGCAATTTTAATTCATGTTCCCTCTGTTCCCTTAATTTTTTCTCTTCATACTCCCTCTGTTCCCTTAATTTTTTCTCCTCGTACTCTCTCTGTTTTTCTTCGTATTCTTTCTGTTTTCTTACTTTTTCTTCTGCTTGAAATTCTTTCAATTTAGCCCTTACATATTTATTTAAATTCTCTCCCTTCAATGTAAGTTGTTCCCCTGCTTGTCTAAAAAACTCAATCTTCTCCCTCATTAATTGCACGGTTTCCATCTCTACTTCCTACTATTGTACTAGGACCCAGGGGTTGGAGGAAAAAAAGATAATAAAATATCTAACATCAATTTCCTATTACACAATACTTTTAACAATCATAAAAAATAATTATTTGTACTTGCCTTGATTGCCAGAACCAGAGAACACACTTTCACAAAATAAACAATCACTACACATTAGTCCATGTAATAAACTAAATTGTTATTGTTCACCGACGACACCTTTGACACTGGGCAGCAACGAGGAGGGGATGTCTCTCTCAATGACGGGACGGTCATCGACGACGCACTGGCAGCAACAAGGAGGGGATGTCTCTCTCAATGACGGGACGGTCATCGACGACACACTGGCAGCAACAAGAAGGCAGCTGACTCTATCAAGGACAGGACGGTCCCCGACAACACACAGGCCAGCAACGAGGAAGGCAGATGACTCCCTCAAGGACAGGACGGTCCCGACAACACCTGGCAGCAACGAGGAGGTATATGTCTCCCTCAAGAACAGGACAGTCCCCGACAACACACAGTCCAGCAACGAGGCGGTTGCCTCTCTCGCAGACTTTACAGACCACACATCGGACCTGATGACTGTGGCCGACACTTCGATGTTCGACAAGAGTTTCCAGAGGTCCACTGACGGAGCCCCCACTGTTGCGTACTGGGTTCTGGATTCAATCTTAATAAAGACAGACTCTTGTCGAATAGAAGATGTTCTTTATTGAACTATAAATACACGTATAAATCCTTCATACAGCCATCGAGACATCACAGCATAGGCTTACAATATCACAGTCTTCACAGCGTTCGAGACATCACAGCAGAGCCATACAGGTTCACAGCCTGTGCAGTGTTCGAGCAACCTCGATAACACCATCCGTCAACAACACAGCCTGGCCGAACGTCCACACACTGACTTTACAAATCTCTCCTATCTTTTCTCCACTCGTCTCACACACACTCGTCTCACACTACACAGACCCACACTATATATAGCCCTTGCGCGCACTCTCAAGTCATTGCTTGACATTCAAAAGTCCGTCAACCGAATAAAGTTCATAACATTCTCACGACAACTCACAACAATGATTGACAACTCAGTAACAACTCAGAACCATTCCTTGACAGTGATTCTCATACCTTGACAGCGTACTTGTATGGATTGGTCCACATACTGCAATAACGTACTAGTATGGATTGGTTCACATATGACCATGAAGTACTAGTACGGATTGGTCCACATACTGCCATAACGCACTAGTATGGATTGGTCCACATATGACCATGACATACTAGTATGGATTGGTTCACATATGACCATGATGTACTAGTACGGATTGCTCCACATACTGCCATAACGCACTAGCATGGATTGGTCCACATATGACCATGACATACTAGTATGGATTGGTCCACAAACTGCCATAACGTACTAGTATGGATTGGTCCACATACTGCAATAATGTACTAGTATGGATTGGTCCACATACTGCCATAACGTACTAGTATGGATTGGTCCACATACTGCAATAACGTACTAGTATGGATTGGTCCACATATGACCATGAGGTACTAGTATTGATTGGTCCACATACTGCAATAATGTACTAGTATTGATTGGTCCACATACTGCCATAACGTACTTGTATGGATTGGTCCACATACTGCAATAACGTACTAGTGTGGATTGGTCCACATACTGCCATAACGTACTTGTATGGATTGGTTTACATACTGCAATAACGTACTAGTATGGATTAGTTCACGTATGACCATAACGTACTAGTATGGATTGGTCGACATACTGCCATAACGTACTAGTATGGATTGGTCCACATACTGCCATAACGTACTAGTATGGATTGGTCCACATGTGACCATGAGGTACTAGTATAGATTGGTCCACATATGACCATAACGTACTAGTATGGATTGGTCCACATACTGCCATAACGTACTAGTATGGATTGGTCCACATACTGCCATAACGTACTAGTATGGATTGGTCCACATACTGCAATAACGTACTAGTATGGATTGGTCCACATGTGACCATGAGGTACTAGTATGGATTGGTCCACATATGACCATAACGTACTAGTATGGATTGGTCCACATACTGCCATAACGTTCTAGTATTGATTGGTCCACATATGACCATAACGTACTAGTATGGATTGGTCCACATATGACTATGAGGTACTAGTATGGATTGGTCCACATACTGCCATAACTTACTAGTATGGATTGGTCCACATATGACCATGAGGTACTAGTATAGATTGGTCCACATACTGCCATAACGTACTAGTATGGATTGATCCACATATGACCATGAGGTACTAGTATGGATTGGTCCACATACTGCCATAACGTACTAGTATGGATTGGTCCACATACTACCATAACATACTAGTATGGATTGGTCCACATATGACCATGAGGTACTAGTATGGATTGGTCCACATACTGCCATAACGTACTAGTATGGATTGGTCCAAATATGACCATGAGGTACTAGTATGGATTGGTCCACATACTGCTATAACGTACTAGTATGGATTGGTCCACATATGACCATAAGGTAATAGTATTGTTTGGTCCACATATGACCATGAGGTACTAGTATGGATTGGTCCACATACTGCCATAACGTACTAGTATGGATTGGTCCACATACTGCCATAACGTACTAGTATGGATTGGTCCACATACGGCCATAACGTACTAGTATGGATTGGTTCACATACTGCCATAACGTACTAGTATGGATTGGTCCACATACTGCCATAACGTACTAGTATGGATTGGTCCACATACGGCCCTAACGTACTAGTATGGATTGGTCCACATACTGCCATAACGTACTAGTATGGATTGGTCCACATACTGCCATAACGTACTAGTATGGATTGGTCCACATACTGCCATAACGTAGAAGTATGGATTGGTCCACATACTGCCATAACGTACTAGTATGGATTGGTCCACATTCTGCCATAACGTAGAAGTATGGATTGGTCCACATACTGCCATAACGTACTAGTATGGATTGGTCCACATACAGACATAACGTACTAGTATGGATTGGTCCACATGTGGCTATGAAGTAAGAGAATAGTTTTGAATATTTACCAACTATCGCTTTACAAAGGTCATCTTGACCCAGCCGTGTCCGCTACTGAAATATTTAGATGTTTTCTTTTTGGTACTAATCTTTGATCATTGTTTCAGCTCAGAAAGCTTACCCCCCCCCCCCCCCCCCCCGCACCCACGCTTGGCTAGGCGACTGTCTTAAATAATTTGTCAGGTTTGTATTTCGTCTTACTCTTTATGTACCTAGTTTACGTATTAGACAAGTCTGGGATCAATAGCATTAATACGATTACATCTCACAAGAGTTCACGCTCCGATGGCTCCTCGGCTTTTATGGAATAACACAACAGTAAAAGGCAACAATAATCTTCTGTACAGTGCGGATCCTTAGAACTAAAAATGTTAACCGATTGAAGATACTTGAACATGCCAGACCAATTTATCAACATGCAGGACCGGTGTAATCTTGTTACATTATTCCACGTGTTGAGTATATGTAAGTTGTAATTGTGTTTAAATCGTAATCTGATGGCTCTTCTTGAATTTATAATTTGATATTTTAAAGTCATTCTTTGTTGAAACGTTTTCTCTTATTTGATGACATGAGTTCCAAACAAACAATAAGTAAGGTTTAGTTTTAGTATAAACGTGTGTGTCATTCTTAGAACAACTATTGCAGATCCAATCATTTAAAATAAAATATTCCTACAGTTTTACTGAATGCCGGAGTAAAGTCTGACCCCTGCTCTGTTCTGGAAGATTCTGTCTACGTCAATGGAAAATGTCTGAAACTTTTTCAAGTTCCTTTAAATTGGTCTGATGCACAGGTGAATTATTCCCCCTTTGGCTTATTCTCTTCATATAAAACTTTTCATGCTTTTATCTTCTTTAAAAATATTTTTTTATTAAAGCAATCTTAAACTTGTACCAAACCTTAGTGTTACTTAAAGTTAAGTTTAGAATTTTTTTTAAAAATGTTCTGAATCATTGGTTTGTGAACTGAAATACATTGTCATTAATATTCTCATCTACTTGGATGAAAAATAAAAATAGCAAAGTTATTTCTTGCTTAATCATTTTAGCAAAATTATCTTATGAATGTTATATATATTTGGAAAATTGTTCAAATTTTATACGTGTATACATATTTTTTTTAACAAACAACAGTAGTATAGAGAATATTAATTTCAATATAAAAAAAATTCATTTATCGTAGTTTAAGCTTAGACACTCAACTCTATCTAATGTCAAAATGAAATGAATAAATCACAGATTACTACTTTTATTTACTCTATCTAATGTCTAAATGAAATGACTAAATCACAGATTACTACTTTTATTTACTCTATTTAATATCCAAATGAAATGACTAAATCACAGAGTACTACTTTTATTTACTCTATCTAATGTCTAGATGAAAAGACTAAATCACAGATTACTACTTTTATTTACTCTATCTAATGTCTAAATGAAATGACTAAATCACAGAGTACTACTTTTATTTACTCTATCTAATGTCTAGATGAAATGACTAAATCACAGATTACTTCTTTTATTTACTCTATCTAATGTCTAGATGAAATGAATAAATCACAGATTACTACTTTTATTTACTCTATCTAATGTCTAAATGAAATGACTAAATCACAGATTACTACTTTTATTTACTCTGCAGAGACTTACATTTCCAATTATTCCTTTTAGTTATATATTTGTCGGAATGATGCAATATTTTTTCTGAAATGAAGACAATCAAATGCATTTTAAAAATTAATTTAAATTAACTAGGAATGCGGAAATTAACGATTCATTTCTCGATTAATCGTTAATTATTAACAATTATTTTAATAGATAAAATAGCGATTAAAATAAAAGAAAATATTTTTAACAATTTTTCTATTCATTAATAAATAATTAAATATAAATATTTGATAATAGATTGTTTTTTTTAAAGTACAAACTTCTCCATTGAGAAAAAAAGGATTTTCAAAGTGAAAAGGTTAAAATAGGCAGTTTATAGAAGGGAAATGATATTTTAAAAAACAAACATTGTTTTTACTTAATAAACAATGAAACAAAATAAGTTATCGACATCAGATAAAACTACTTATATTTAAATATTTCCCTAGCAATTGTTATATTTTTAAAATTAAATAATTAAGTTTTGGTTATTCTTTTAAATATTCAGTTTAATGACGTCATTCATCTTATTTACAGCTTTAATAAAAATTATTGATTAGTTATTCGGTAATTTTTCAAAAGTTAACGATTAAATTTAAATTAATCGATAGCAGCCCTAAAATTAAGATCTTAAAACTGAAACTTAATTTCTCAGAGTAATTTTAAAAAATAACATCTTTAATTTTAACGCTTTCGTTTACTTGTTTTAGAAATTGTGTGCAACTTTAATATGTCTAACGGTGTACTAGCTGAACCAATCACTTTGGAAGAGAGAATCGCTGCAATAACATTGGTGACAAACTTTAGCAAAAAAGGTAACTAGAAATTCCCCTGTCTCTTTTATATATTTCAAAATCTTTGTGTAATTCTAACAGGTAGTTTAAAATATATACATACTGGCATGAAGTTTAACTGTAAAATATATGTATATAATAAATGTAAATAAAAATCTGTTTTCATATTATATAAAAGATACCATTAATTTTAGGTCTGTCTGGTGATGATTATAAAAAAAAAATATGATCGGGAAGAACTAATTGATTTATCGATTAATATTGATTAATTTTTTAAACACATATATAAGTTCCGTTTAGTCGCAATTCATTATTTCGCAAACTCGATTAAATAGCGGTAATTCCATGGCTCCCAAATTTTGCAAAGTAACACATGAAATTCATTCTGTTTTGCAAGAAATAATGAAGAAAAACCATTTTCTTAACTTATACACGTCTAATTACTAATTATTATACAAGGGAATTAATTGCATGAATATAACAAAAAAAATATTATTTAAAAAAATTACAGAAATTTTTTTAGAAATATTCTCTTAATTTTACTATGGAATTTTAATGCATAAAATAAATTTTAGCTAATAAAAATTCTTGACGATTAATCAATTAATTAATGGTAAATTTCGCAGCCCTGTTTAATTTTATTTATATGAAGTAGGCAGCCAATAATTACAAATCCGATCCGACTTAAAAAGTCATCACCATTTTCTAAATGTGCTGCTACCGTCTCAGCTTTGCAATATTGAGAGCAATTATTCTTTAAAGTTTTGAAATTCAAAGTTCTATCATAGTTTCTAGATGGGATATCTAAAAGAAAAATGCAATTTTAAAAAATGCTTAGCTGTGTAGATAAGTAATAGATAAAATCATTGTTTATAATTATTATAACATTGCATCCTTTTTTTTAAATAACTTCGTTAATAACTTCAAAACCTTTTCTTAGTTTGGCTAGGGGCTACTGACCAAGTCACAGAAGGTATATTTATATGGCCGGAGTCTAACATGTCTTTGGCAAGAAACGACAGCTGGTGGTACAGTGGACAACCTGATGGTACCAGGAACAACGAAGATTGCGTTATGATTCCCGCTGCTGGACTTAAGAGACTTCATGATGCCCCTTGCGGGGAATTATTTTTTCCCTTTTGTCAAACATGTACATAATTTTATTATTTTTTTATTCAAATTTATAAAGTGGAAGTGCTGTTAATTAAATTTTTTAAAATTCATAGAATCTTAATGTGTGACAAAAGACGACCGCTTACATTCCAACATTCTTACACCTATCACACTTACATTCACTTGTAACTTTCATTCACTTGTAACTTTTATTCTACTCAACGTTTTAACGATGTCTTCCTCAATCTGAAGTTCTATCATGTCGAAAATAATCACATTACTACGTAAAGTGACAGAATCCCTTTCAAACGTCACTGATCAGTAACAAAAATACATTGTTTCGAACAAAATGTCGTCTGCACAAACACGATACGATCTACACACACAATACCATTTACACAAACACGGTACCATCTACACAAACACGGTACCATCTACACAAACACGGTACCATTTACACAAACACGATACCATCTATCTACACAAACACGATACCATCTACACAAACACGATACGATCGACACAAACACGATACCATCTACACAAACACGATACCATCTAACTACACAAACACGATACGATCGACACAATCACAATACCATCTACATAAGCATAATGCCAATCCCCCCAAAAAATAATTAAACCAAACACAACGCCACTGGTTCATTCTACAAAATACTTGTTAATAATTGATGGAGAGCTCGACTGATTGAAGATTGAGATCGCATTCATTCAGGAAACTTGGCTACCAGAAAGAGGTTCAATAAGAAACAAATGACACATTATTCTGGCTAGACAGACCTACTGGCGTACAAAGACAGAAACAGTGTACGTCTTGCAGTTAAGAACACCAACATTATTTTAGCCCCAGTCATCAGGCACGAAGAGGATCGTCATCCTTAAACTCAGATTAGCTGTCGGCCCAGAAGTCATTCTTAGTGTATACGCCCAAACTCTCTGTTCTACCTCTGGAAGATAATGACCAATTCTATGGAGCTTTAGACCAGAAGACAACCAACATCCACGAAGACGAGGCAATATATCTACTGGGAGATTTCAATGCTAGAGTGGGGAGTGATCACGAAGGCCGGCCCACATGCCTAGGTCTCTTTGGAAGGGGAAATATATATTAGAATGAATGAAGGCAGCATGAATTGAAATGCTCACGAGGTTTATGTGTGACCAACACTTTCTTTAAGTGCAATGATACACGTCAAGTATCTAGGAGGTACCCTCGATCGCGCCAATGGAACTAGCTGGACCCTATCATCATTAGGCTTGCACACCTGGCTAGCGGCCTACTCACCAACAGCTATCACAGCGATCACTCCATTGTGGCCAGCAAGATACGAATAATGAGGGGAAATCCTAATAAAAAACAAAAGTTGTGTCCACACATCAACACTTTCTGCATGAAAGACACTGTGAAAACGCAGCTGATGACCGACAAAATTCATAAATGTCTCTCAAAGATGCCCTCATACTTCACTATTGACCCCCAAATAGACGCATCTCAGAGACTCCATAAATAAATAAGTATTAAATGCCTCTGGAAAAAAATCCAACAAAAACACGGACTGGTTTGATGCACATTCATTCTGTCCTGATGAAACCTGTCACTGAAGTCAAAGTCAATTACTCGTATGACATAACCAACAAAAGCGTAAAACTGACATTTTGCATAATTTAAAAACAGCCAAGTCGCATGCTGAAATTCACATGTCAATGTGCAAATACTTTCTGGCTTACTCTCTGCTCCAGCATACACTCAGCTGCAGACATGGCCAGACTTGCAGGCAGTGATAAGAATTTCAACAAGAAATATCTATCTTCATTAACAAAAACCTTTTAAACAAGTGTGATAAATACACTTATCTTTTTTATACTTATTTTAGATCAGAATGTGTTAGCAGCTAAAAAATCTAGATCAAATAAATACATGCATTGAAACCATCATTCTATCTTTTGTTTAATAACTCTTATGATATCGTTCTAAAATGTTCCGAAAGGAAATGTAAGCATCTCTAAAGAATATTATAATTTTCTAACGTGCGACCATCCGCTGCCTCTGCTTAGCCCACCACAACAATCAAATGCAGTGACGTAATTAACTAAAAATCACTCACCAATGTGCATATACTGTTTTTAAAATACAGAATCAATTGTAGAACTAGTAAAAATTTAACTAATTAGATAAAAATCTACTTATTTACACTATTATTTTTTTTATAATTTTTTTTTCTAATTAAATAAATTAACATTATTATGGAAATTAATATTTACATGAAATATATATGAAAACTTAATATATAAGAAAAGGTTTTATTCAGATTTCTCTTATATTTGACTTTAATTTAGACGCCAAACCACATCATTACCTGGCTGTCATACCTAAGTCATCACCAAACGGTTCCCTAGTGGCCTACCTCCAAATGACCGCTGGCTACAACTTTCTTGTGTACGCACAGTTTATTGATGGTGACGTGGTGACTGAAGCTAGAATACTGTCCTTACCTAGTGACCGTGGCTTGTTATATACAATGAGTTCTTGGATTTCTTTTCCTGATACTGGTAAATATTCAAATTTTTAATGATCTCACTTTATATTTAAAGACTTCTGCAAATATTGTATCCTCTATCTTCTTCAACAAATTGATGTTTACGGTCAATGTTTTAAAGACACAAGCTCATAATTAAAATATTCTAACCATGATTTATCTAGATTAGAAATAAAGACAAATTAAAAAAAAAAAACAAACTTATAAACATTTTGAAAATTTAATTCTAGAATACAAAAGTTACATAAAATCGTGATAATGTAGATCAATGTATGAAATCAATATATAATTCATCAGAAATTAGGACAAGAAAACAAGTATGTCCAAGAACCCTCTCTACGGCCGTATAATCACAGTTTATGGTTGAAGAGCATTGGTGGTGTAGGGTGGGGGGTGTTCAGGTCCCCCCCCCCCCATAGTTCAATCACCTTGTTCCCATTTCTTTGTGCCGGATTTTGTGTAATACTCGGTTCGGCTTATCGATATCGGACGATATTCGTATATTCGGAAATACTCGGCAATCGGCCACGTAGTTTAGGCTGGTGTCGAGTATTACGTTATAGCTTCAATGGAAAAGATGCGCGCATGTCTGAAACATTTCGTATCGTTTGAAATAACAAAATATACCGTGTGCAGATTTGTTTTCATCGGCAAACGTTAATCCTCCAACCTAAATTTCCTCGATTACTAAAGCTTTGCCAGGCCTGAGTACTGAGCACACTCATCTGTGGATGCGAGTCTTGGACCAGCTACACCAGGCTTGAAAAAAAGCTTAATAGCCTCCACCTCATATGTCAGCGCCGCCAGCTAGACATCAAACGGTGTGAAAAAATCCCCAACACACAAGTCCTGGCTTAAGCAAGCCTGAGTAGCATTTCAGCCATATTAAATCAAAGACGCCTTTGTTAGCTTGGACACTAATGGACACGTCAAGAGAATGTAAACTGGTCGCATACCCATGGATATATTTTACAGAAAGCTAGCAACAAAGAAAAATTCGGTTGGTGGGCAATGTCTAAAATACTTAGACAAATGCAAGAGAGACATGAAAGAAAACAACATTGACACACAAAACTTGGAAAACCTGGTAGAGGACCTGGTTCACATATTGGAAGAAGATCACTATAAGGAGAAAAGCAAATCATCGCGGAAGCAGATGAAAAAATAGCCAGGAGGAAGGCCAGGTAACTCTGCCCTACTGTATTCCTGTGATTGACGTGCAGAACAGAATGTCACTCATTGGTCTCATCAGCCACACCAAGAGCAGCGTACAATAAAGATATATCCATCGTCTTTTTAGACGGATGGATGCCATTCTACTATAGCTTTGTACTCGATGCTTCATTGATAAAAAGTGTACCGTGTGCAAAAGCCATTTAACTATTGCTTAGAATAAATTACAAGTCAAAGTTTAATGTTCTAAAGTAGTTCATAATCTTATTTAAATATTTTATTGTGGAGAGTTTGCTTTGTCATGTATGTTATTTTTTTATTTTTTGTCGTTGTTGTTTTTTTAACTGAAAATTGGAATTGTTTTATTTACCCGTGTAGGGAGAAACATGTAAATTTTGGAAGTAGTTTAAATTACTCCTGCGATTGTAACAAGCATAAAAATTTTTAGTATCACTCACAAGGAGCCGATGGCCAAACGTATTTTTGAAATTATAAAAACTGACTCATCACTAATTTTCATATTTTCCATGTAGTTAGAAGCATGAAATTTTAGGGAAACTGTTGAGTACACTCCCGTGCTGGTAACAAGCGAATAATTATTATTTTTGCCACTCACTGCGAGCCGGGGACCCTATTGCATTTTTTTCTTAAATAGAAAGTTAATCATCACAAATTCTCCAACTTCCTGTGCAGTTAGACGTATGAAATTTTGGGATGGTAGCAGGCAGACGTATCCCTCATTTGTAGCCTTTTCACTTTATATTAGCAAAATTACACCCAAAAAAATTTGGATAATGTGTAAATGTATTTTTACAAAACTCGGAAGATAAAAACTTGAGGGCCTATATTAAAATTCGTTTGGTCATTTAAATTATGTTTTTTCAATCTTTTGCAGCCCTTAGTGATTTTAAAAAATAATAAAATTTCCAATTGGGTAAGGACTTCTAACGTCTGTTCCAAGTCTGTCAATATATTTAATATATCCATCATGATCTAAATTGAAAGCAAAGTTTGTTTGGAATTAGTGTTACCGGTTCTAAACGCTAATTGAAACCTTTAATTATCGCTGCAAAGCGCAGGTAATTAGCTAGTATATATATTTATATGACATCATTCTAATATATATATATTATCACATACAGGGGTATCACCTCATTACGTGGACATCCAAACGACACATCCGGTCACTGTGGTCATGTACACCATAGACAACGTCACCAATCAGTCGGACTCAACATTGATCTTTCCTACAACAATGTACACAGGGAATCAATGGGCCATGACCTATGTATTAGTCTGTGCCTTACCTGAGATAACAGGTAAATTAACACAGTATAAAATTGTGTTAATGTTTTTTTTAATTGATCATTTGTTTTTTTAATTTAGTTTGGATATATGCTTTACACATAGAACAAATAAGACACATATGGTTTACACATAGAACAAATAATACACATATGTTTTACACATAGAACAAATAAGGTACATATGGTTTACAAATGAAGTGCTTTTTAAATAAGTTGTCTTATTGTTTTATTTGGAAGCAATATTTTTTTAAGTTTATGTTTATCAAAAGTATTTATCGTTTCATGTGTTACGATAGCCATTACAGAACAATGTATACTTTATACAATCTTTAAAAGTCAAATGTAAAATGACCCCCAAAAGTGCCTGTTTATGTTTTTAATTTCGCGCATTACAAGTGTTTGGATAATGTTTAATTTGTTTGGTTTAAAAAAAACAAAAAACAACAGGAAATCTACTTCACGTGATTGCAGTGACGGACACTCCAACTGACGTCACCGTGGTTCTCAAACAAGATGAATGTCAAAGACCCTCAGTTTCTTTAGGAAATATTAGGTTCAGGTAAATATTAAAGCGGTTCCAAGGTAATTTTAACTTCTAGCGTCATTTCATTTTCTCGGCACCTGGTGAGTTTTGTTTAAAAACCGTGAAATAAATTTAAATATAAATTGAAAGAAATCAGCGGCGCCTACTATGTCTTCTGGCAATGAATAAAATGAGGGGAAAAGTTGTGTTCAGATGTCTAATAGAATTTTAATATAATATACATCCACAGAAACTTCGACTCCTTGAAAGCTACAATAAAATCCAGGTATGACGTCATGACGACCAAACTAGATGTCAACTTTGATGGTGCTATCGTCAACGCTACACAACCAGTCGCTGTCTTTATGGGAAATTTAAGGGTATGTGAAAACTATGGGTTTTTGAAAGATATGTGGCATTGAAAGCAATGGGGTATGTGTTTTGTTGTATATGTTTCAACAGACTGTGGAGCATTAATAAAATTATGGAGTGTTTGAAAACTATGGGGTATTTGAAAAATAAGTGTAATTAGTAATTAGACAACAATGCATCGTCTATCGATAGTAATTATATCAACCTTTAAGATTAATCAAGTTATAATACTGGCTGAAAAAAATCAAATTTATTCGTTCCTGAAAATGATCGGTGCACTCATTAGTCTTTATGTAGTTACATTTTATAAATAAAAAAAACTGTTATATAACCATTTATTTGCTAATGGTAATAAGTGTGTGAAACTATTTTTATTTTTTCTTAACAAGAACAGATTTAAAATTTTTAATCACAATTGTTTATTAAATAGTCCGCGTAAGATCAAGGATATTACTTTACTAAATTTAATAAGACAAAAATTACTTAATTTCATAAAAATAACTTGACTTTGGACCAGATACTACCAGCATCTCACATTGGTAAGGAGTACGTCACGTTCCCAAGTGATCCAAGGGACGGTAACACTAAGGACATTTTCAAGTTTATTGCTGTGAGTGACCGGACTTTGATAGAGGTAATCGTCGATTCATTTACTTGCCAATTTACCCGGTATTGATCTGGATAACAATTAAGGAGTGTTGAGGACTGGGTCTATAGGGGTATAGACACCAGCACCTATACGACTAGTTGTCTAGGGTTAGATTGTACTAATAGTTAGCAACTCTTTCCTTGTTGCAGGCTGTCCTAATGAGTAGGAGTAATAGTAAATAAGTAATGCTTTATTGAGTATATTGGGTCTATAAGTTACACTAGCTAAGATTAACTATGAGACTATACGAATAATAACTCAAAACGCCTCTGTGAATATAACAGAGAATAATAACTTTTAATAACTTAAAGAATGAACAACAAATAAACCAGATACTCGATATGTACTTTGACAAACTAATTAACTAAGATAAATCTATGAACATTCGACAAAGAATACTATGGACAATCTATGAACATGACCCGACTTCCCTGGTCAGTGGGGTGGGTCGAGTAGATGATTGACGGGTCTGCTTATCGTCTCCCAATTGGATCGGGCGATCTCTTCCCCTGACGTCCGTCCGTGGTCACGCAATTGCCACTTGCACTGAGCGACAGCTAGGGTTGGCCCAACGGTTCTAAAATGTGTAAGCTTCTCAACCTATTATTGAGGGACTCAACAAGGAGCACATATTGATTATGTTAAATTAAAATATTATTTACTTGTTATCGATTTAGTTAGCATATTAATTTACTCAATAGTTGAATTCAGTTTATATATTAATTTTGACGACATATCCATTTAGTTAACATATTGATTTCGTTAACATCTTGATTTAGTTAACATTTTGATTTAGTTAACATATTGATTTAGTTAACATATTGATTTAGTTAAACATTGACTGATATAAAGTATTGATTTAGTTAGCATATCATACTCAAAAAAATATTTCACGTGCTTTGATGCAAAATTTATATCCGTGAAATTATTTTGAAACATTTACTTCCCCTAGTATAATATCTTACATGAAGCGATATCGAGTTTCGTGACATCGTATAGCTCGACCTGTTCCTGATTAAACAAAGGCATCCTATTCTTGGTGATATACCGGTACATGAAAATAAATAACTTCAAACTTTGCTCCCATTATACGATATTTTTTTACTAATTTGACTCCGTTTCATGAAGGTATACCGATCACTGTAATTTACCATGGGATCCGATTTTATTTTTAGACACATGTCAAAACTGTATTACATTGAAACGCCGTTAACCTCATTTCTCTCAAATAACGGAATTTGTCCATACACATATATTCTTATTTTTAAAGTATACACATTTAATTAAAATTTTGTCTAAAATCACTCCCTTAAGTTCAAACTTATGTGTAAAATAATGGGGCGGGTGAGGATGTGTTCTATGAATTACGGATACTTCGACCCCGGACCGTTCGACATTAGGACGTTTCGACCACAGGGTATTTCGACCCCGGACGTTTCGACCCCTTCGTATCTACTCAGTGGAAATTTTTTTAGAGATATTTAAAAAAAATTAATATTGGTATAAAAATGATTCAACACAATATTATTACGCATTAAAAATTAAATACAACTTGAATGAGTTATTCGCGTAGTTTAATTTACGTTAAATATTAATGCTGGAAATTTCTGAAAATTTCAACAATAAGACTACAGATGTACACATAAAATTTACAACTAAGATGTAATACTATTGCTATAAACTATAAAATCTGTTTAAAACTATACATTTGTTTTATATTTTTATACATATTTATAGGGTGTTGGAATGAAAGAAATGAAATAATCCCTGTGTAAATACTATGGGAAAAACTGATTGAGAATGTACATAATCCCAAAATCATGTAAATAAGTTTTTCCATATTTTATCGACACATGTAGCTTACAATCATATAACACTTAAGATTGAATCTCGTTGTTTTTTTGTCTAGGAAAGAGATGTATATAAAATAAAGTAGTGTCTAGTCACTAATTAACGTATTATACAAATTTGAAGCAAGTAGAATTAAAAGTCAACAAGTAAAATCAAAACGGGCATACAACTGCTCCATCATTCATAATACAAACTAGACACCCATTATTAAATACTTTATATTAACTTATGGTGTCTGAGCCGTGCGACCAACCAACCGTACGACCGACCGCACAACCGACCGACCGACCTTGCCGAACAAATTTTGGATCGATTTTGTAGGCATACTCATGCCAATGATAAAAATGATGTATCGAAATGATTAGTATAATTGAAGGTGCTAGTCAAATATGATTACAATCGCTGTACGGATCTTAGGCAAAGCATTTAGATGCAATGCCGATGATGAAAACCAAAGTACCCGTTGAGGGTCGGGTTACTCCGAAGAGACCGTTTCGTCCCCCTCAATTAACTAGCAACTCTGTTGAGCGGTGCCGGTTTAGGGCCAGGAGCGCCAGTACGGAATAGCAAAAGGTACCGCTAGGAAACGCTTTTGGTCGCCAGCTCTGAGGAAACCTTCCGGTGGGGGTTAAACCCTTGGTAGGTCAGTGATGATCCCACGCTTTGCTGCGATCTAAACTATAGAGACTCGTAAGCTTTGCCGTGGTGGCGCCAAAGTAATACTATGTTGATAGCGAGTCACAGTAGGGAATTCCACACCTCCCTTGGGAGGCTCACTTAGTGGGAGGCGTTTTCGACCTAGTGTCCTGGACGCCCAGGCGGCCGCTTGTAGCAGCGACGGCTCAGGGGGGGGGGCTTCTCAGCCTGTACGTCCCTTAGGGGGCCAGAGGGCTGAGGGGTTTTTCCAGGAAGCCCCATGAAGAGCGGAGGCTCGGGACTGCTGATTTTCTTCCATATGTAGGATTTTCAGTAGAATTGAATTATTTAATTTTAAAATTATTTTATTTATCTCATTATATGATGCTAATTTTTTGAGATAGAGTATTGTGTGCGTAATATGTTCAACAACCTTTCATGTCGCGCAGTAAGGTGCGCATGACATTGATAGTACTTTTAAAAAATATATTCACGATCTGTGCGCAATATATTAAACACGTTTTACGAGAAATAACTAGAATTTTGTATATTCGGATTGTTTTGCCCTGCGTATTACATAAACATCCTTATAGTTATCTCTCGTATATAAAAGAATTATAGTGAAACTTGGTTTTTACGGTTTTTGAGTTGCGATTTATTTTCATTAAAAGATTGATAGAATATGTTAGATTATGAAAATTGTTAATTGTTTAGGAAAACATTAAAGATAACATTCAACAGTTTGAATCTTATTCAATCATGCTTCTAGAAAGCCTCTCCATGCCTAATAACATGCATAATTTTTAAAATAAAGCTACATAAAAGATAGTAAAATTAAAGCAAACTAATTGCAATAAAATATATTGTGTAATTTATTTATAGAATACGAGCAAAATACCCGTGCTACGCTACGGGGTAGGCACAATAGGAATAACTTTATTTTGGTTTTGGGTCTCAAATTCAACTTTAAAATGAATGTAAACGCATCTGGAAAGTAGGGTAGTGATAAATCGAACCCATTTTTAAATAAAAACAACGTTATGTGTGTCGAAAAAAATAACAATATTATTAATTTAAATATTACCCATCAATTTTGGTATATCTGCTTTAATATAGCATCATTATTATCATCCGTGGCTTGCTCCACCACATCCTTCCAGCTACAGCCCATGTAGGGCCCTGGTCTGCTCCACCACATCCTTCCAGCTACAGCCCCTATAGGGCCCTGACCTGCTCAACCACATCCTTTCATTCAGATCGATTGATGACTTTCTTTCACCATGCTCGAACCCCTTTAATAACGCATGCTATATACTCTACCAGGATAACAAATGTCGTTAACAGTTACAAAAATCTAACTGGCAAGGCTCACTTTCTTTTCACGTGAATCAAATCATGAAAACAATATCTTTCCACATTATTCCTTTGGTTCTTAGAAAACACACATTTCATTTATAGTCTAAGCATTATATTACTTCAATACGAATAGAATATGCTTAGCCAGATAATATTTGTGAATATTNACGAGCAAAATACCCGTGCTACGCTACGGGGTAGGCACAATAGGAATAACTTTATTTTGGTTTTGGGTCTCAAATTCAACTTTAAAATGAATGTAAACGCATCTGGAAAGTAGGGTAGTGATAAATCGAACCCATTTTTAATAAAAACAACGTTATGTGTGTCGAAAAAAATAACAATATTATTAATTTAAATATTACCCATCAATTTTGGTATATCTGCTTTAATATAGCATCATTATTATCATCCGTGGCTTGCTCCACCACATCCTTCCAGCTACAGCCCCTATAGGGCCCTGACCTGCTCAACCACATCCTTTCATTCAGATCGATTGATGACTTTCTTTCACCATGCTCGAACCCCTTTAATAACGCATGCTATATACTCTACCAGGATAACAAATGTCGTTAACAGTTACAAAAATCTAACTGGCAAGGCTCACTTTCTTTTCACGTGAATCAAATCATGAAAACAATATCTTTCCACATTATTCCTTTGGTTCTTAGAAAACACACATTTCATTTATAGTCTAAGCATTATATTACTTCAATACGAATAGAATATGCTTAGCCAGATAATATTTGTGAATATTGTGGCTTGGGGAGAGAGGAAAATATGGTTTATTTGATATCAAGGCACATGTTCCTTTAACTTGTATAAAAACATAAGAACAATGCTGCTTTTAAGACAATGATGAGAAATTGATCTCCTTATAAATGTTATGTCAATCATTCTATATTCCCACGCATTTTTCTAATAGTAACAATTCACTTTATATCAATCTTTATTCCCGTTGTACATTATTCATCTAATAAACTCAAAACAGCTTGGCACAAAATGAGTTGTTGTCAGTGTGCTTTTTTTTTCGACATAACACGCACTTTCTTATGCTATATCCTACTTATAAGTAATAATACCCGTGATATTTCTTTACACTTGATATATTTACACCTTAAAGAACATTTTTTACCTAAAGCGTATGTCATGCAACCGCATTGTTCGAGAAACGTACCCAATTTTTTAAAATGGATGTTTCATCATTCGTTAGGACTTTGTTTCTAGGCTTAGCATGGCCTTAGTCAAATTAATAGGATTATTTTATGGGTCAGATATTAATTATGTGAATATTAATGCTAAATTAAGGTATGTATGAGTTAATTTGTTTTAAAGAAACACCTTAAATCGCAAGGTTTGAGCTGAAAATGTACCCCTTTCTATCTACACCGTAGAAATTTATTATTATTTTTGTTTGTACATTTACTTTTTAAAATACTGGTTGTCATGTTAGAGGCGCAACATTAGCAGACATAAAAATAACCAAATCACACACACATTCGCACATAGCCCCTCCCCTCCCCCCACACACACAAATCATTATGATTTTTACGTCTATATTTTCAATTTTAAAAAAGTAATCAAGAGTTTAAACTTTTCCAAAAGGATATTATCAGTGGCTGAGAAATAGTGCCACTCAGGGATCTGTGATATTATAAAATCATGACCCTAGAAATGAAATGCACCCTTCAAATAGTTCACAAAATTGCTCCTCTTTAAAAAAAAATACAATTCCGCTTTTTAACCCCACTCTTACAACAGTGTATAAACACTTATACACGTACCATAATATTATTTAAAATCCCGGCGCAAGGGCTCATTTCTTCTAAAATCAAGCATAATGTAAAAACCATCTCTGAAAAAATCATTGGAGATTGTTCTTCTCATTAACAGTTTTTAAGTCACATTCAATGATTTCCCGTTATCTTTTATTCAAGCACCCATGCAGATCGCATCGGCAGAAACTTGTGTTCATAACACTAACGGAATTTTTCATAATCCAGTGCATAATTTTAACTATACATAAAAGATTACGTGGTAACGTCTTTTCAATATTTAATTTCACTTTTAGCAATCTATGAAATAAATCGTTATTTCACAACTAAAACAAACACACAGTCACACGCACACACAGACGCACATACACACATACACATAAACACACTCGCACACATGCATATTCACACACTCATATTATAATCAAGATAAAAAGTAACATCAAATAAATTAATAGAATAAAAGCTTCATGACGCCACTTAATTTTATTTTTTTACGGCGCGCAAAAGCACACCCTCTGTTAATCTCAAACCCAAAATCATTATGATTTTTACGTCTATATTTTCAATTTTAAAAAAGTAATCAAGAGTTGCGTGGTATAGGGGCATCTGACTGACGGACGCGCTTAGGCGCATTATTATATAGATTATAAAATGGAATTTTCATTTATCAATGTCACGAATATTTTAATGGGAAACATTGTTTGCTGAGATAATTGAAGTTGAATTCTCTTGTTATGTAGAGACGATATTAAATACGTATGCTTTATTCTTTATTTTATCAACTTCAGGTGATTGGAGAGACGATCAATGAGACACATGTCCTGTCGTCTGTGCGAGACGTCTTGGTAAAGAAATAGGAATCAAATCAATTCTATTACGTGCGAGGAAACACAAGTTTTTATGCTTATAAAATCTATTCCAATGAGTCAGGTATCTTATAAATGATATGACATGTATATACAAGTACATGCGAACCATTGCTTACATTTTCATAAAAATGTTATTGAATAATATCTAGAGTGTGAACTGGTATGGATGGAATTAGCAGAGTCACAGGTTCCTAAACTTCATTACTGACATTTCCTCGTTAATTTCCCAATATTTTCGTTGAAAATAATCAATTTAAAATTTGCTATTGCACTTCGTTCACTACAAAGGTGTCAATACATATTTTGAAATTATCAAGACTAAACTTTTGTTAGTTTAGATAAATGAGAGCAGCTAGTAGTGGTTAGAGTTAGACAAACAATTGCTGTATCTTTCCTATCAAAGAGTACGTGATATGATGTTTAAACACTTTATTGCTAGTATAATTTATTACCAAAATGTTATGAGAATTTATATTATGTCTGAATGATGATTTTTTAAACAGAATTAAAAGTACGTTTTATATAATAAATCATTTGTTATTATTATTTAGGACCAACTGAACGCTTCTGCATAACATCTTTGTTACCGTCCCATGCATGGCGTACAGAGTATGACTATGAAATTAACCAGAACTTGCGACAATTTGATGTCTATGTTTACGTCATTATGGAATCAAGTCTTTATCAAAATCTTGCTGGCAATGTCAAAGATCTTCTTAAACTTTGCAAGAACGTCAAAGGTAAGACACTTGCTACCATCTCTACAATAGAAACAAACTAATAAAAACTTAAGTCTCAGTTTTTACAGTTGGCTTTTCCTATCTTAATTATCATCTTACCTGTAGGGAAAACACGTGAATCACTTTTATGACGTTTTAAAATGAAAGGTGAATTAATATATAGTGCAAAAACCTTGGCTAATAAATTGACGGAAAAACTATCTTCAAATGCAAAAAAAACAACAACAAAAACAAAGTCATAGGAAGGAAACTTTGAAAGAAATAGCATTAAGTCACCAACTAAATATTTATTTATATGAGGAAAGTTGCATATTTAAAAAAATACAAATTTCATATCTGTTTTTGACAAATGTTATTCTAGTCCTTACAATGGTGAGGATGGGCATGAGGTAATTCAAAAATCAATGTAATGATATTCAGTGCCGCCACCTTGAAGATAGCATAGCTTTTAGTAGTAATATGAAAGCGTATGAGGCATTAATACGTCATATAATAATAAATATAAAAAGCATTTTACGTCAGCCTCTATAAATCACGACGAGAAAGGTACAAATGCAAAATCAATCCAGATACCATCATTCTAGAGAAAAAACCCGAAGACATATTTGGCCCACTAGAGATGTTGAGGGAGGTTGAAAAGGCATAAAGAAATATCTAAGTGTGTACCTTTCACAGGATTGACAAAGTCCTTGCAGAAAGGCTAAACATTGACGATCAGAAGTAGACACAGCCCTAACATAACTCTGACAGAAGATCCCGGAAAAAAAGGAATGCGCACAGTCGCTAATCATATGACCGACAAAGAAACAATGGCAGAACTAAACGACAATCGGTCTCATCATGAGTAACCTTTAAAGGGTCAAGCCTAAAATTATCATCAGTAGGTTATAACAGATATCCCAGGGAATTACTGCCAGGCAAATAGGCAAGTATAACACCAGGCAGTAGCAGAATCGAGCACTTCAGCAATTGTCACTTGCTCATAGAACAATGCATAAAGCAAAATCTCCATCTTAATTATGTAGACATCAAGAAAGTCTTTGATCGACAATGTCACGCGACATTTCAGTAAGATATGAGAACATTTAACATTTAAGAAGGACTAATAAATGTGAAATGGAACTCAACATTCATGCAATTCGTTCCAGAGAGAGGGAGTGGCTGTTAAAATTGCGAATCATTTTTACACATAAGATAGAATGCCAATAAGAAAAAAAACACGCTTCATACAAAAATGGTTGGTTAAAAAAACTATTCTATTTAAAAACAATCATGCATCAAATTTCTTTTTCCCCAAATAAATTAGCAGCAATGCGCAGCATGTTGCCATTTTAAATTATTATAAATCCAAAGCTAAAATATTTTCCCCCTTATCTATCAATTTTAGGTGACCTGTTCAGAGCAAGAACAGTCACTGCATTTGTCACTGAAGCCTCTGGATATGACCGCGATTAGTATACGCCACATAGTTGCTCATGGTAAATAGTGCAAGAACGGGGGGCGGAGGGAACAATGAACGGACACAATACACAGCTCGAAGTAATGAAAAAAATGAGAAGGCGTGGAAACATGTGCACGGCTGTTGGTGTTACCTGCCCTTCACTCTTTAGTTCCATTCCTTTCCAATCCTAAAGTGTGATTTTCCGACTCTAGAGTGAGTCATGTTCGCAAAAAATGGGAAAAGAGCAGGCAGAAAAAAAGTAATTTTGTTTAAAAATTGTTACATCTGGGAATTGAACCCAGGACTTTCCGAGTGCAAGGCGAACGTGATAACCACTACACTACAAACAATGCAAATGAACGTAAGAAGCAATACTGCCGCACCCCCCTCCCCCAAACTTTTCTCTTTTCATCCCTCTCCGCTTGCCAACTTTAATCTTTCTACCCCAGCAAGGGTTATTCGTCATGCTCATTTGCACATGGTCGTATACGTGAATTTTTTTTAAAAAGATGACATAATTTTAAACTAATCACAAAGCGTTCGTAGATGATGCATAGATTAATGAATCTAACACAAGACAGAGCTGAACTGACCGCGTCCATAGCATGACGCTATCCAAATCGTGGGTCCAGCGTACGAACGACGAGTTGAATTTTATTTGAACAAAAGAGTGATAAGAAAAGTTTAGGAAGCGAATTAACGCGTAGCTCTACTTGACGTGAAAATATATTTTAAAAATAATTTATTATTTACTGAGAGTGTGTTTAAATGTTTTTATGAAACCTTAGACGAAAGCTTTTAGAATATTATATTATAATTATCTTACTAGCTATCTTCACAATTCATTGCTTCAACTCTCTTGCATCATAGCACCAGTCCACTTTCCAGTGTCCTACAAATGTTTTTTTTTAAATTTTTGTATAGGAAGTTCTTACACCGGTTGTTACATACAAGTCAACGATCAACCACACTACTATCATATCAATTTGGGAAACACCTCAAGCAGATTTGGAGCTTACATGTTTGCAATCAATTCACGTTCAGCAATGTGTCATCCTTTGGGTATCTCTAACACAAGTCAACCAACTGGGGTAGGTACCTTTCAATGTGTCATCCATTGGGTATCTCTAACACAAGTCAACCATCTGGGGTAGGTACCTTTCAATGTGTCATCCATTGGGTATCTCTAACACAAGTCAACCATCCGGGGTAGGTACCTTTCAATGTGTCATCCTTTGGGTATCTCTAACACAAGTCAACCATCCGGGGTAGGTACCTTTCAATGTGTCATCCTTTGGGTATCTCTAACACAAGTCAACCATCCGGGGTAGGTACCTTTCAATGTGTCATCCTTTGGGTATCTCTAACACAAGTCAACCATCCGGGGTAGGTACCTTTCAATGTGTCATCCTTTGGGTATCTCTAACACAAGTCAACCATCTGGGGTAGGTACCTTTCAATGTGTCATCCATTGGGTATCTCTAACACAAGTCAACCATCTGGGGTAGGTACCTTTCAATGTGTCATCCATTGGGTATCTCTAACACAAGTCAACCATCTGGGGTAGGTACCTTTCAATGTGTCATCCATTGGGTATCTCTAACACAAGTCAACCATCTGTGGTAGGTACCTTTCAATGTGTCATCCTTTGGGTATCTCTAACACAAGTCAACCATCTGGGTTAGGTACCTTTCAATGTGTCATCCATTGGATATCTCTAACACAAGTCAACTATCTGGGGTAGGTACCTTTCAATGTGTCATCCTTTGGGTATCTCTAACACAAGTACCATCTGTGGTAGGTACCTTTCAATGTGTCATCCTTTGGGTATCTCTAACACAAGTCAACCATCTGGGGTAGGTACCTTTCAATGTGTCATCCATTGGGTATCTCTAACACAAGTCAACCATCCGGGGTAGGTACCTTTCAATGTGTCATCCATTGGGTATCTCTAACACAAGTCAACCATCTGGGGTAGGTACCTTTCAATGTGTCATCCATTGGGTATCTCTAACACAAGTCAACCATCTGGGGTAGGTACCTTTCAATGTGTCATCCATTGGGTATCTCTAACACAAGTCAACCATCTGTGGTAGGTACCTTTCAATGTGTCATCCATTGGGTATCTCTAACACAAGTCAACCATCTGGGGTAGGTACCTTTCAATGTGTCATCCATTGGGTATCTCTAACACAAGTCAACCATCTGTGGTAGGTACCTTTCAATGTGTCATCCATTGGGTATCTCTAACACAAGTCAACCATCTGGGGTAGGTACCTTTCAATGTGTCATCCATTGGGTATCTCTAACACAAGTCAACCATCTGGGGTAGGTACCTTTCAATGTGTCATCCATTGGGTATCTCTAACACAAGTCAACCATCTGGGGTAGGTACCTTTCAATGTGTCATCCATTGGGTATCTCTAACACAAGTCAACCATCTGGGGTAGGTACCTTTCAATGTGTCATCCATTGGGTATCTCTAACACAAGTCAACCATCTGTGGNGGGACCTGCATGGAGCAGTCATGGCTCCCCTACGAATCTTTAGATTGGGTATCTCTAACACAAGTCAACCATATGGGGTAGGTACCTTTCAATGTGTCATCCTTTGGGTATCTCTAACACAAGTCAACCATCTGTGGTAGGTACCTTTCAATGTGTCATCCATTGGGTATCTCTAACACAAGTCAACCATCTGGGGTAGGTACCTTTCAATGTGTCATCCATTGGATATCTCTAACACAAGTCAACCATCTGGGGTAGGTACCTTTCAATGTGTCATCCATTGGGTATCTCTAACACAAGTCAACCATCTGGGGTAGGTACCTTTCAATGTGTCATCCATTGGGTATCTCTAACACAAGTCAACCATCTGGGGTAGGTACCTTTCAATGTGTCATCCATTGGGTATCTCTAACACAAGTCAACCATCTGGGGTAGGTACCTTTCAATGTGTCATCCATTGGGTATCTCTAACACAAGTCAACCATCTGTGGTAGGTACCTTTCAATGTGTCATCCATTTGGTATCTCTAACACAAGTCAACCATCTGGGGTAGGTACCTTTCAATGTGTCATCCATTGGGTATCTCTAACACAAGTCAACCATCTGG
>MUZC01001667.1:482783-521503 GCA_002072015.1 Radix auricularia
GGGGTAGGTACCTTTCAATGTGTCATCCTTTGGGTATCTCTAACACAAGTCAACCATCTGGGGTAGGTACCTTTCAATGTGTCATCCATTGGGTATCTCTAACACAAGTCAACCATCTGGGGTAGGTACCTTTCAATGTGTCATCCATTGGGTATCTCTAACACAAGTCAACCATTTGGGGTAGGTACCTTTCAATTTGTCATCCATTGGGTATCTCTAACACAAGTCAACCATCTGAGGTAGGTACATTTCAATGTGTCATCCTTTGGGTATCTCTAACACAAGTCAACCATCTGTGGTAGGTACCTTTCAATGTGTCATCCATTGGGTATCTCTAACACAAGTCAACCATCTGGGGTAGGTACCTTTCAATGTGTCATCCATTGGGTATCTCTATCACAAGTCAACCATCTGGGGTAGGTACCTTTCAATGTGTCATCCATTTGGTATCTCTAACACAAGTCAACCATCTGGGGTAGGTACCTTTCAATGTGTCATCCATTGGGTATCTCTAACACAAGTCAACCATCTGGGGTAGGTACCTTTCAATGTGTCATCCATTGGGTATCTCTAACACAAGTCAACCATCTGGGGTAGGTACCTTTCAATGTGTCATCCATTGGGTATCTTTAACACAAGTCAACCATCTGAGGTAGGTACATTTCAATGTGTCATCCTTTGGGTATCTCTAACACAAGTCAACCATCCGGGGTAGGTACCTTTCAATGTGTCATCCTTTGGGTATCTCTCACACAAGTCAACCATCTGGGGTAGGTACCTTTCAATGTGTCATCCATTGGGTATCTCTAACACAAGTCAACCATATGGGGTAGGTACCTTTCAATGTGTCATCCTGTGGGTATCTCTAACACAAGTCAACCATCTGGGGTAGGTACCTTTCAATGTGTCATCCATTGGGTATCTCTAACACAAGAAACCATCTGGGGTAGGTACCTTTCAATGTGTCATCCATTGGGTATCACTAACACAAGTCAACCATCTGGGGTAGGTACCTTTCAATGTGTCATCCATTGGGTATCTCTAACACAAGTCAACCATCTGGGTTAGGTACCTTTAAATGTGTCATCCTTTGGGTATCTCTAACACAAGTCAACCATCTGGGGTAGGTACCTTTCAATGTGTCATCCATTGGGTATCTCTAACACAAGTCAACCATCTGTGGTAGGAGACACGTCAATGCGTCACATCTTATCTTATCTTAGATATACAGACGCTCCTTCTATGCAGAAGATAATTGCGTCCACAGATCATAAGAGATGATATGTTGGCAAGTGGTGCAGCGGTCACAGGCCACGGCTATAGGGGTTCCACGCATTATCCCAGCCGCCTATTGTCTAGTTAGGTACCCATTCGGAGCTGGCTCCTCAGGCCCCGGGAACATATCCTCGCCTTCGCGTGGATTCGAACTATTGACCATTGCTACCTCTCGACCACCACGTCCCACCAATGTGTATTAGATGTAACATTAATTCTGGAATTTTATGATTGTGTCTATCGCTATCCTAAACTTGAACTATCAAAATTTTTAGGGACCTTTCTTTATTGGATGAACAAAATCTACTTGATTATTTTTTTAATTTTTAAAGCTTCTTAAACATCTAACTATGTATAGCACGTTAGCCCAACATTGTGATAGTTTTTTAAAGGAGAATTACTATCAGATGCCATGCTTTATTGTATTCACAAGTGAATTGAAATACTTGTGTACAAGTAAACCTAACTCCTCCTTACTATACAAAAGTGATTTATTTATATACTACTAATTCGAATGTAAGACATTATATGTTCTAAGTGAATAGTGTGACCACTGGCTAACCACTGACTGACCACTGGCTGACCACTGGCTGACCACTGGCTGACCAAAGGTTTGGTCGTTCAACAGAAGGTAGTAGAACGGATTAGGCACTCTCATAAACATTCTAAAAATAATTTGTAAAACATTTCAAATATGACGCTATTGTGCAGTAAACGTTTAATTTTATAAAAAATATTTTAAAAGGAAGTGAGACTGTATTAATTATAATTATAAAGCAAAGTTTTAACAGCAACAACGATTGTTGATAAGCCTGAAAACAACACAAGACAAGAGACTAAATTGCAAGATGGAAATGATCATCAACAACGAGATTCTCATCAAAAAGACAGCGCTTGTATGGAATATTGGAATTATTTGTAATGATCAGTAAACACAATAATGTTGTTAGTTTAGTTAGATAATTACGGTTTGAACAGAACGCAATGTTCTTTGTTTATTGGGAGCACACCTGACATATTCAATTCAATACTGACTAAAGCGTCTAAAGTCTCCACTTAAGACGCATCTTTTCAAAATTTATTTTCAAAATTTATGAAATACCATTTATTTTCGTGATTAACGTAGCTGATGTATAACGTATTGTCATTTATATAGTTAGTATGATATGAATGTTTATTTAATTAATATATGTATTGTTATCTCCATTTACAGCGCTGTGAGCCCGGCTCCTAGCTGGGATACAGCGCTATATAATTTAACAATTTATTATTATTATTATTAAATACGCTTTAAAAAAATATTACCAAGCCAGTTTCTGAAACCAACATATTGTTACGATACTTGACAAAACACTACATCTACTACTACATTATGTTAGTGATACTACATCAACTTCATCATTATGTGGGTGACACTACATCTACTACTACACTATGTGGGTGACACTACATCTACTGCTACATTATGTGGGTGACACTAAATCTACTACTACACTATGTGGGTGACACTAAATCTACTACTACACTATGTGGGTGACACTACATGTACTACTACATTATGTGGGTGACACTAAATCTACTACTACACTATGTGGGTGACACTAAATCTACTACTACACTATGTGGGTGACACTACATGTACTACTACATTATGTAGGTGACACAACATCTACTACTACATTATGTGGGTGACACTACAGCTACTACTAAATTGTGTGGGTGACACTACATCTAATACATTATGTGCGTGAGATCGCATATATTAAACCTTTGAATTTTGATAATTTCTGGAGCACGGAAAGTCTTACCATGAAATATTTCATTTCGATTTCCAGATTTGTAAATATGCGTGATTTTTCCTCTGAATCTGCTCTTGGTATTGTATTCTACAGCCTGTAAGCAGACTAAATATAACTAAAGCTAATATAAGAATAATTGCAGATGCCTTATCGACATTTGAACAATTTTACAGAAAACCGTTGAATGGTCAATTACATTAAAATCTTCACACGTCGCTTTGTACTCACGTAAACTTTAAAGTCCTCTCTCATTGTGAACAAATTTTGTGAAATACTTCTTCAGAAAATAGAAATTAATTTTAAATGATCGTATCTAAACGTTTGTTTTTAATTTTATTTTCCACAGGATCTCAACTCTGCTGAT
The DNA here is from genome assembly GCA_002072015.1 of Radix auricularia. NCBI lineage: Eukaryota > Metazoa > Mollusca > Gastropoda > Lymnaeidae > Radix > Radix auricularia. The sequence goes on from MUZC01001667.1 coordinate 486,222, forward strand.
ATCCAAAAATATCTGGATCATCAAATAATGAAAGGCGCTGACCATAAATGTGACTCTATCACACCTACAACACAATCTTCTAACAGAAATCAAACAACTACTGATGACTATGACAGCAGTAGTGTGACTATCACACCTACAACACAATCTTCTAACAGAGATCAAACAACTACTGATGACTATGACAGCAGTAGTGTGACTATTACACCTACAACACAATCTTCTAACAGAGATCAAACAACTACTGATGACTATGAAAGCAGTTGTGTGACTACCACACCTACAACACAATCTTCTAACAGAGATCAAACAACTACTGATGACTATGACAGCAGTAGTGTGACTATCACACCTACAGCACAATCTTCTAACAGAGATCAAACAACTACTGATGACAATGAAAAAAGTAGTGTGACTATCACAGACAACTTAGACACATTGGTCCCTAGGGGAATATCCAATATTCCAGGTGTAGCAGCCGATCTACTGTCCATTTGGTCAAATCTCACTGGACCATCAAAAGAGGAGTTTGTGAGGAAGTTAAAGAATGAAATCAGCAAAACTCTGTATGTCGATGAACACAACACGTCATCTTTTACCAGGTCAAAGATTTCAGTACCTGATTATAGAGCCTCTTCTATGACAATGGGCTCAATAGGGCTGGCTGTTATTGTTGTAGTCATTGGAATTGTTGGTCTCTTTGACTTTATTTCTCTCTTCAGCCACTTAATCTCATCAATCAAGGGGATTAAAAAATAACACACGGAAAAATAATCTATGTATATAATTCACTTAAACGGGCATATGCAAATGGGGTCAAAAGATCACAGTGGGTAAGCGTAATGGGATGAAAAAAAAAGAATTTGAGTGGGGGGCGGTTCCTTCACATAATAACGGATGATTCGCAGTGTAGTACTTATCACGCCCATCGGAAAGTACTGGATTCAAGCCCGAGAGCGAACAATTTAAAAAAATAATTCCGTCCTTTCTTTTCCCCACTTTTTCCCTCGTTTTAATAAACTTGCTTGTTCATTCCTGTCCGCAAAATTTCAAACTCGCTAACGTAAAACTAAACCACTTCTGATTGTCTTAGAGATTTCAATCGAATGCATCGTAATTGAAAAAAGTCATTTTTTAGTTTAACTCTATATAGCATCTGTATCCATCAGTTATTGTCGACATCCACGTACCACCGGTGTTTTTCCAGTTACCACAATCCCATGGTATTAAAACATTAAACGAGTGTTTGTAAGGTATATATGTTAAAGATTTATTATTCAGAATGCAAAAGAGATCCATAAGTCAGAGAATGAGTGAACGGCATAATTAAAACCTCACACGCATCCGCCTCACGATTTTAGTCATATTTTACATTGAGACTAAAAAAATAAAATAATAAATATAGGTTTTAAAAAAGCTTTTTAAAAACAGTATTTAGAAGGGGACTAAAAGAAGGAAAATAACTTAAAAATTATAACATTAAGTGCTTTGATTTAAAAACTGACTAGTGCAGAAAAAATATTGCTATAAAACTGAATGGTATAAAACTGACTGGTATAAAACTGATTGGTATAAAACGGACTGGTGTAGAAGTGACTTGTATAAATCTAAGTGTTCGTAAGCCAAGGTGATGTGCATTCTTGTTTATAACAATATTTTTCTACAATTGTTTGTTTAATTAATAAAACAACTTTCAATTCACGTAAATGTGATGTATTTTTCTTAATTACGTACATTATTTTTTTTTGACCTATGTAATCTACAAATCTACATAGTTTTCTTAGCATGTGTCTTAATTTTTTTCATATTAACAATTTCATGATGAAATTTTTTTGGATTCATCTATTCGTTTTTTAAGATATTTGTATTCAAAAGTTAATTTAAGAATGATGTAAAGACATTTTGGAGCACGATATCTGGAAACAGTCGAGTAGTTATCGTTTGAAGACCAACGCCATTAGCATATCAATTGTAACTGAGCAACGTTTGGTGATTGTAAAATGATTTTTAATAAATGTGTCAGTTAATATAAATTTTCTTTAGGTTTCATCCACGACGAATCTGTTTGGGTTATTCCCAATGGCTCAAACATGAAAAACTATGAAGACAGAATTAATGCATACGCTTTAAATTAATTCTATTATACGTACATTATTTACCTATTAAATAATTAAACAATTCATGTAAACAAACTGAATGTCATAGTTTTTATTTTGCAGAATATCAAGCAATGTATAGTAATTAATTAAATATTTAATCGTTCCCTTGACATTTTAAAGATTAATTATTAATCGTTAATTTCGATTAAAATAAAAGTATAAAATTTGCAATGTCAAAAGTAACACTTAATAGCACTATTGTTGAAAAAGTGAATAACACTGGAATGTCTCCTTTATATATAAACTTTTAACTACGCAAAAAACAAGTGTGTTGACATTATTTATTCAAGTGATGAGCGGGTCAAATTGAGAATATAACCAGCCGAGCTGAACAATCATTTACATGGAATTGAGGAAACTGGTGTGCAGAAAACGGTTTTGGCATATAATGACATTGTCGGATAAAGATGTTCATTAAAATGTCACCACTCTCGAGGGTTAATGGATTCAGGATCTTTCATCTTAATTTTGTACGCAGTAATTCACCAGACGAGCTGTCGTCATATTCTGTCTCTGAGTCACACTTATTAAATTAATACGCTTTTTAGTGAGGTCCTAACGCGTGCCAATACCCAAAGCATGTTCTCAATTCTTAGTGAAAGACGCCTGAGGTGGCTAGGACATGTCAAAAGAATGAGCCCCGGTCGCATCCCGAAGGACCTCCTATATGGTGAACTTGCTTCAGGAAAGAGGAAAACAGGTCGCCCACGCTTGCGATTTAAAGATGTCTGTCAAAGGGACATGAAAGCAGCCAAAATACATTTAAGTGTCTTTGAGTGTAAGGCAGAAGACCGATCTACGTGGCGCACAGTTGTCAAAGAGGGCGTCATAGTAGCCGAGGAGCGAAGAATGGAGGAGGCTGCAGACAGAAGAGCTAGGAAAAAGGCCAAAACGTTTGGAAGCACAGACCTCGTGTGTAAAAACTGTGGTAAAGACTGTCATTCACGGATAAGACTGCACAGCCACTAGAGAAAATGCAACCCAACCCAACAGAGATGCACCATCGTCTCACGAGACGGAAGGATGCCGGACAATTGCCGGACATTAAAAATGAGTTTGAAAAACAATTAGCTTCAAGTTATTAAGTTAATGAGACATTAATAGAGTCAGATATATTCATTAAAAATCTTCCAAACTGTCAAGAATATGAGTTTCAAGGCGTGATTATATATATCTGAGTTTATTTAAAAATGAGTTTCAAAACAGTGTGGAAAAAAGACGGTCAAAATAATATCGTGCCCTACACACTTTGCTCCTGTAAGCAAGTACTTGGTTACATTCGTATTATGAAATGTACACATACCTACTGTCACATTGACTTGATAATAATCAATAATGTTTAGTTCTGTTATATTTCCCTATGTTCCAGTTCAGTAGTTGGTATTGTAATTGGGTATCCCTGGCACGGTTGAATTGGCAAGGTTTGTGACATACACATTTTAGATAATTTGATATCGAAGTGACAAAAATTATGTAGGTCCTTGATACAAATTTTGTGTTAAAAATCAATATGTAACAGTGAAAGACCGACACAGCAACGGCCAGAGAAATAATTGCTGATATACGCACGTATAGCTGTAATAATGGGCATTGCCAGCAACACAATAACATAATGACTTAATGAGAATGGAGTATTGATATAACTACTCATACTTTATTGGCTTCACAACAACACCATAACATGGTGAATTGGTTAGAAAGGAGCATTGAATACTTTAATAGACTTGACCACAACAAAGACTTAAACTGTCTACGGTCTAGCCCCTTACAAGTAGATAACATAGAGGCTTTGTACACCTTGATGCACAGGGGAAATACTGACTTTGAACAAGACATACCTCTATGTTGCATGTTATTCGATACCATTAAAGCAATTTGCTAGGCTGTCAGAATATTTTTATAGAATAAACTTATACTTGTTACAAAAGATATTTCATAAAACATTCAGTGACACTTTCAATGTTACTTGGAGTTGTTGAGCCTTCTCGTCCATGAGGGACATCCACCGATCATCGTCGGCGTCTGCACTTCCTCCTGGGACATAGGCCACCCACAAGAGACCTCCAGGCATATCTATCCTGGGGCATTTTATCCAGGATTTTCCAATCATGGCCGATTCTCTTGATGTCTGCCTGTAGTAATATCTATATGACTTTACTTTGAGCTTCCGTGAGAATTTAATTGAGATTTTATATACTACTTTTTGAAATATCTTAAGTAATTTTTTTTTTTTAAATTAAATATTTTTGAAGACATTTTTTTTTAGTATTGCATAAGAAATTTAACGATGCATATTGACTGTATTAGTGGCCAAGTGCTAAGCTCACAAACTAATAGAAACACTTTTATATCCATGGATGAAGCTTTTTAAAGATAGAAAGTAGAATAACGTGTATATCTATATTTAATTATTTATTACGTCAGAGCAAGAAAGCGAGACGCAGGCAAGCAACCCTTCCATTACCAGCCAACCGTTAATCTCGAAACATGAGCACTGCGGTTAAGCTACCGCCCCCTCTCCTGCATCACCCTCGTTTTCTAGCTTTGGGCAAACCACAACAAGCTTTGAATCACCTCCACTTTAGTTACTTTGCTTTCCTAACAGATTGGTCTCTTTGCTCTCGTCTTTAGACAGATATATCTCGTTGATCTTGTCTTTGAACAAATATGTCTCGTTGATCTTGTCTTTGAACAAATATGTCACGTTGATGTCGTCTTTGAACAGATATGTCTCGTTGATCTCGTCTTTGAACAAATATGTCTCGTTGATCTCGTCTTTGAACAAATATGTCTCGTTGATCGCGTCTTTGAACCCCATTCATTTGCAATCTTGTTCCCTTTCTTTCCCTCCTTACTCTCAAATAACTAGGAGCAATTCTGAGGCGTAAGTTACGCCGCGGATCGGATCTAGTTGTGTAAGAAAATATGACAACAAATAGCAACTGCTTTATTAACTTTTTGTTTAATTATTCCTTGCTTTATTTTATAGTCTGGAAAATTAGCGGAACATTTAACATACGTAGAACATTATCAGTTCGCTCAAGCGTGTCGAAATTCGTTTTCTTTTTTGCTATTGTTATCGACTCTTCTGCCAGTCGATCTTTACTCACTTGTCTTTGTTCATTTCTAAAAAAAAATAAAAAAATTTCAGCGTCTCTTCAAATACCATAAACATATGTCAACAATTTTTATATACAATAGAAGTCCATCAGTCCGGCATCCACCAGTCCGGAATGCCCGATAGTCCGGCATCGATTCGGAAAATTGAAAATTTTTGTTTTCTCTAAAAGTGTGTCTTTAATGCAAATAAAAACGCCCGAGAGCTATTCGGAATTTTTCGGGATCATCCGGTAGCGTTCGGTATTGTTCGGAAACAAAAAGCGTTCGGCTAGTCTCAACTGTCACAACAAATAATATACTGCACAGTTAATCAATCACTAATCGTCTTCGTTTTAGCATTGTTGTTTTGTGTCCTTTTCTGTGCCTCAGTACTCTCTACTGTAATACAGTACATCTGTACTGACGTATGTAACCTTTGAAACTTTTTATAAACAAAGTGAGTTTCGTTCTAACTATACAGGGACCATGTTTTCAAAACATAAGCCTTCGAGTTCAACAGGAAAGAAACGAAAACACGTAACACTGACTCTCAATCAGAAACTAGAAATCATCAAACGTCAAGATTACGTTGAGATAATAGAAATGTTTTAATGAATGAGTTTAATATTGGCTCATCAACTATTTATGACATTAAAAGAAACATAGTTCATTTGTTTTACGGCAAAGCCTACACTAAAAAGAGGGGCACCGCCCGATAGACCGGAATTTTCGATAGTCCGGCACCGAGCCGGTCCCGAACGTGCCGGATTATCGGACTTGTACTGTATCTTTTTGTCATTAGATTTTATTTCAACTATTTGAAATAGATGCTTTTAATTTGAAAAACATTCATAATAAATTATTTGACATTATCTTATCTTTTTATCTTAGATATACAGACGCTCTTTCTATGAAGAAGATAATTGCGTTCACAGTCCATGAAAGATTATCTGTTGGCAAGTGATGCAGCGATCACATGCCACGGCTATACGGGTTCCAGCCACCTAACTATTGTTTAGTTAGGTACCCATTCAGGGCTGGGTGTTTTCGCGTGGATTTGAGCTCGTGACCATCGGTACACCAGTCGAGCGCGCTACCACTCGACCACCGCGTCCCACATTTAGTAGCGGTTAGCATTGTTTTGTGTATCTGGGGGGGGGAGATTTTGTTTTGTTTGCCGATATGAAACGAGATTATTTGTTATCCACAAAAGATGTCACTTTCTGTCTACTCTAGCCAATAGACTAGAGTGGTCACCCCGGACGGACGAACAAACAACGAGCCAACAGCTTAGATATTGTCATCAAACACACGGGGATTGGCTCAATGTCCACTCTCGGTTTTAGAAAAGTTCTTCTTTACCAAGCAAGTCGCACTCTATAAATATTCAGGTGCTTTGTCAACGTCTTTACACACTACAAAGTTTGGGGTAAATTGTTGTTACCATTTAAACTCAACGTCACGTGCTTCGTAATTGTAGTCTTCAATAATTTGTTAGTTTCTTTATACTCCCACCTATTCAACTTAGTTTTTATACTCCCTCCTTTTACTTGGTTAGTGTCTTTGTACTCCCTGCTATTCTAGTCCGTGCTCTTGTTCTAGCTCGTATTGATTACTGTAGTTATCTTCTGTCAGGTGCGCCAAAACAATGCATTGAAAAAATAAGAAGTAGAGTTCAAAATTTTAGTGTAGTTTTAAAGGCAAAAAAAAAAACAACAACAAAAAAAAACAACAAAAAAAAAAACATGACCATGTTACTCCGCTACTTTACTCACTTCATTGGCTACCCATACAAGCCCGAAGTGATTACAAACTGGTCGTTCTGTGTCAAAACTTCTTTTCTGACTCATGCCCTTCCTATCTTACTGAACGTTTGGCGGTCTACTCACAAAGTCATCAGCTACGCTCTTCTACAGATACAAGCATTCTCTGTGTTCCTAATACAAAAACTAAATCATTTGGCGAAGGGTCATTCTCTTTTTGTTCAGCCAAAAAATGGAATTCTCTACCATTACACATCCGTAGTATTTCAACTTCTAAGTCCTTCAAGACTGCTATTAAGACACATCTTTTCAACATTTATTTTCAAAATTAATGAAACAACACTTTTTTAATGATTAACGTAGCTGATGTTAAAAATGTTGTCATTTGTGTAGTTAGTATGTTATGTATGTTCATTTAAATAATATATGTATGTTATTATCTCCATGTAAAGCGCTGTGAGCCCGGCTCCTTGTTGGGGTTCAGCGAAATATAAACTATCATTTTATTATTATTATTATAAAAATTCACTTGTATAGATTATTTATGCTCCCACCTTTTTTAATTTCTTTATACTCCCAGCTATTCAATTTGCTAGTTTCATTATACTTTAAGCTATTCACTTGGTTAATCACATTATACTCCCAGCTATTCAATTTTTTAGTTTCATTATACTCCAAGATATTCACTTGGTTAGTTTCATTATACTCCAAGCTATTCAATTTCTTAGTTTCATTATACTCCCAGCTATTCACTTGTTTAGTTTCATTATACTCCCAGCTATTCCCATGGTTAGTTTCATTATACTCCCAGCTATTCAATTTGTTAATTCATTATACTCCAAGATATTCACTTGGTTAGTTTCATTATACTCCAAGCTATTCAATTTCTTAGTTTCATTATACTCCCAGCTATTCAATTTGTTAGTTCATTATACTCCAAGATATTCACTTGGTTTGTTTCAATATTTTCCAAGCTATTCAATAGGTTAGTTTTATTATACTCCCAGCTATTCAATAGTTTCATTATACTCCTAGCTTATCCCTTGGTTAGTTTCTTTAAGCCCAGTGCTTCTTACCTTATTTGAAATGTGTATATTCCCTTATATTCACGCTCGTTAGTGTCTTTATACTCTCCGCTATTAACTTTTTTGGTCCACTTAGCTATTCACTTTGGTTAGTTTCTTTAAACTCGCTGCTAAAAAAGAGTTATTTTATTGTCCCTGGTATTAACCTTTGTTATTTGTTTATAATGCAAGCTCTTCTCATTGGTTTGTGTTTTGTTTACTTTGTACGATCAATACATCACTGATCGATTCCATAAGCCTCGATTGAAAAATGCGCTCTTTGATGTTGTATGACTTCAATTGAATAATATAACGGTAAATTCAACAAGTTTCGGTACAATGCCTGACCACACGCCAAAACGTTGTGACACAACTGAAGACATTTCAACATGCCAGGCCTGTGTGGTGTTGTTACGTTATTCCAGTGGTTTAGTATCTGTAAGTTGTAAGTGTTTAATACGCCTACTGGTGACTCCCTTTAAATTGATCATTTGATATTTAAAAAATTATTCTGCAAATGTTTTTCTACTTTTTATTATCATGATAACAAACATTCAAAAAGTAAACGTTTTTTCCTCATAAAGTTAAGAGTAAATGGATGTTAAACTATTGTACACGACTATTTACGTTTGTATACAGATCCAATCGTTTAAAATAAAATACCTCAACAGTTTTACTGAGTAACAGAGTAAGGTCTGACCCATGTTAAACTATTGTACACGACTATTTACGTTTGTATACAGATCCAATCATTTAAAATAAAATACCTCAACAGTTTTACTGAGTAACAGAGTAAGGTCTGACCCATGTTAAACTATTGTACACGATTTTTTACGTTTATATATCGATCCAATCGTTTAAAATAAAAAATCTCAACAGTTATAGTAATTGACGCAGTAAGCTCTGACCTATGCTCTGGTTTTGAAGAATCTGTTTACATCAATGGAAAATGTCTGAAACTATTTCAAGTTCGTTTAAATTGGTCCGATGCACAGGTGAATTATTATTTTTTGATATGCTATGCTGTGTTTAAGCTATGGTATTTTCTTATTTTATAAAAAAAAATAATTTTAAAACTAATGTGTTAACTACATTTATAGATACCTATTATTAAAGGAGATGGGAGATTATTCTGTTGTTGATTAAAGTTAAAGTTGATAACATTTGATGCTTGTATAGAATGTTTTTCATGAAATGTTTTATTTTTCGTGCGCTAAGAAATGACGTCATCCATTTTTGAAGTCTTTAAATACAAGTTTTATATTTTGATTGACTTCTGAAAGCTGCAGAAAGTAAGAAACATTTAAACGTAGATAATTTGAAATATTAAAAATCATAAAAAGTGATTGTAAACAATTAAAAAAGACACTGCCATAGATTCTACTCTTGCATATAGTATAATCTATAGAATATAAAATATAAATGCAACTAACTTAATTCTACTCATTTCTTACCTTTCAATACCAATAATCTATTCTGGATCACTTTTGATTTTGACTAAATTACTATTAGATATTTATTTTATGTCTGCACATTAAATACTAAAATGACTTCAGTATAATTATAAATATACAAGGAACTAAGCCCGTCCGAGGACGCTCCGCCGTCGTTTTGGTGGCATATTGTACCTCCTCTCCAACAATCGTCTCGACCGAACATAAATGTGCTTCATGTAAAAAATTCTATACATTATAGTTATAACCAATTACCCTTAAAATCAATTTTTTTTTACTTTAAATCCCAAAGCTTACCGTTCATTTATGGCTATTGATTTTTTAAAAACATTTACATATTTGTTTATAAACTTCAAATATTAATTTAGTTTAATTTGCAACTGATTTTACACTGATATCTGGATACTATTATTATGTGAGATAAATATAATCAAATTTGCATAGTGGCGAGATCTCAATATCCGGTTGTCTACTAGTTAATTACTACGACAGGAATATTAATTAATTTTATATGTGTATTAGAAATGTTTGATTTGGGCCATCGCTTTCCACGTAAAATTCACACACTAAAATACAGAATTAGAATTAGAATTTTTAATTAATGACGAAATATGTCAAAACAGAATTTATCAAAATTAACAACTTCATTTACACTTTAAAAAAATAAGCCCCTTGCATCGTGTGGCAAATTTAATGAACGTATTCCTACGCATCTATCAAATAAAGAAAGTACTTGTAAAAACAGCCACAGCTCAATTCAATGTGCGTACACAATAATGTGTGTACCGTAGTTTGACAATAAAATATTTTTGAAAGCGCACTGCTCAAAATAAAGTCTTGGAAAAAAATTCTGAACAAAATTAACTTGCTTTGAACCTCAGCGTAAACTTGTTCAATATGTGATTAAATTTTTTCTCTGTTTGACTGTGGGAGTTTGAGGTAGCAATCGCTATCGATGACCGCACAGGAAATTGCTTTTTATTATATTTGATTGTAGTCTTCTTTTAAATTTTAAGTGTAAAATATTTGTTAAAATGAAATTTCTCATAGTACATTTCAAATGACATTTCTAAGAAATTTTGTGCCACCAATATGTCTCACGGTGTACTGGCTGAACCTATCACTTTAGAAGAGAGAAACATCACAATCACACTGGTGACAAACATTAGCAAATTTAGTAAGTGATCATTTGTGTTTTTCTCTTTTATCTTTTAACATTTTCTTTCGATTCTACTTGGTAGTTAAATAATTATTTGCTCAGCTTTGAAAAAAAAAATGCTTCAACTGTCAGTAAACGCTAATTCGTGTAAATAAGCCATTAATAGAGTGTGTGTCCTTATAATGAAGGTATTTAAACGTTTTTAAAAAGAGTTTTCTTTATCAACTTTAATATAGATAATTCAGCTTGGATAGGGGCCAGCGACGAAGACACAGAAGGTACATTTCTATGGAAGGAATCAAACATGTCTCTAGCAAGAAATGACAGCTGGTGGAACAATGGACAACCGGATGCTGCAGGGAAAAAGGAAGACTGTGTTCAAGTGCCTTTTAGAGGCGAAATGAAATTAAACGATGCATCTTGTTGGACGTCATTATTTCCGCTTTGTCAAACATGTACAAACGTGTTAATGTTCTTAGAAAAATTATATATAAATTAAGCGTTTGTCTTTTTATCGTATCACCTATATATAATTAAAAAAAACTCAGTGTTTTAAATGCATCCAAGTTTCTACTGAACACTGCACCATAATGTTTGTTGTAAGACGATCACTTATAATCAATTGTTTCAAGTTTCTTACACCATTTATACCTGAGTTGAAGAAACGTGTTAAAGAAATTTTTACCATTCGATTTCACGCAATTTTTTAAATTAACAATATTGAAAAACAAATACATGTGTATCCATCATGATTCAGGTTGGAAGAAACTGTTGATTGGAACTGTACATCTGAAACTGATATGGCCCCGAGATTTTATTTTAGTTTTTTTTTAAAGCCATATAAATCGTATTTTATTCATGACACGAACATTAAACTTCGGTAAGATTATGAGTACTCTCCCGTGACGGTTTCTTTCATTAAAAATTTTTAAACACCACTTATTAGTGCCGGCGGCCCGTAAATCCATTTTTAAACATCAGCTGTATGAAAGGTATCTTAAACAGTGGCTTATGGGTATATGGATAAATTATTGACTAAATTTAAAATTTAAAAAATAAAATTCTCTTTGGTAATCAAATCCTAAAGTCTGTTTTTTGGGCCGAGGCCAAACATAATTTTCTCTTAACGTGTAAAAAGCTTTATTTCCCTTTAGATTTCAGACAAATTTTAAAAACAATATATATACATATCTTCATAATGAGCTAGATTGTAATCTCTACACTTCATTAGATATGCGACCATCTTTAAAGGGTGCCCATAAATGTTATTGTATTTCAAATTTGATTCTACACGGCCTTTTCAAATATTGACAAACAAGTTTATCCTTTGTGATACAAATTAAAATCATTTGGAGATTTTGAATAGGTGTTAACGCAGTTTATCAACGCATTCTGAAATCCTAATTTTCTGTTGCTAAGCACGGGTATTTTGCAAGTAATTCAGAAAAACATTGTAATTATCCCTAAGAGAATTAAATAATCTTTTTCTAGATTTATACTATATTCAGTAAAAAAAAAGGTCCAACACTTCTTAATAAAAACATCCGAACTATAAAAATTTAACAATCAATTTGGTAAAAATATGTCATAAATGTCAGAATTTTTTTTATATAATCCCTAAAAAGCGTCAGCATTCATGATACCATTACATTATCCTTAGCATTACAACATCTTTAACTTTCATTCAAAGTCTAAATTCCAATTTCTACCATTGTACTCTGATGCAATAAAACACGCACACTTCCATTTTGTCACACTTTCACATTACTCCTGCACTTCTAACACCAAACACTTACTTTCTTAATCCTCCTGAAATCTTTTTTAGCTTTAAGCGAACTAATCCAAATATGTCTCAATTGTCTCTATCTCACAATTTCACCATTTTTATTTAATCTTTTGATTCATGTTTTGGTGTTGTATTTTTTTACTCACTTCTAAAATTAATATTCTAACGAAATTAGTATCATACATTATACTCCTCTTCACTCTTCCGACCAAAAGTTTATCTTTTACCTCTGCCATCTTTGTCAAAACTGTATGAAATAATGTCTTCCTCCCCTTAACAAAACATATTTTAATAGATCGATCGTAAAAAAAAAATTTCGCCCGATAAGCATGAAAATTTAAGTAATTTCTCTCTTTAAAGTATATGCCACATTTTTATATATATTAGTTTACAAATTACATAATTTTGTTTAAATAAAGGAATCGAATGAAGATCTAATAATTTTAAAAAAATATAAATACTTTCATTTTTACAGAAAAACAGATTTTATTTTAGTTTTTTAAATTTTTAAAATCTTTTTTGTATATTCTATAAACTAAAATGATTAATCAAATTTAACATAAAAATTGAATTACACATCAAGCTGATTAATTTTAAAAATAATAGTCTAGATGGATAACATGTAAAAATGATTTGATTGAGCCTAACAAGACGTAACAGAACAGCAAACTTTTCGTCAAAAATCGTTCTTCAACGAACAAAAAAAAAATTTATATATAGAAAAAAATAAATAATAAAAACTCAGTTACGTTGTAATCCAAAGAGAGTTCCATTTGGCTCTCTACTGATTGTCTTGAATTAAGTTTTAATACAAAAATGATGTTTACATTTCATACATTTATTTACCAATAAGCCAGATTGTAGTGTCATCGGAATATTTATTCATTACAATAATATTATATCAATATTTCTTTTACATTTGACTTTAATTTAGACGTCAAACCTCATCATTATGTGGCTGTTATACCTAAGTCATCACCAAACGGTTCACTAGAGGCCTACCTCCAACTGACCGCTGGCTACAACTTTCTTGTGTACGCACAGTTTGTTGATGGTGACGTTGTGACTGAAGATACAATACTGTCCTTACCTAGTGACCGTGGCTTGTTATATAACTTGAGCTCTTTGCCTTCATTTCCTTCAATTGGTAAGCCAAATGATAGACTTGTTTATGTCTTATTAAAAATATCTTATCTGTCACAGACGCTTCTTCTATAAAAAAAAACAAATTATTATTGTGACCTACGCTTATCCGTTAGAGAGTTTGAAATTTCGATGGAATGTTGATTTTTGTTGAAAACTAATTAAATATCCGTATTCTGGACATTAAGAATGAGACAAGAATTGGTTTGTTCTTATCTACACAATTTATTTCTTATTTTTACGATTATGATCAAGTGAATATTGTATTACCAAATTGTCTTTTGTATTATTACTACTTTACAGTGTAGTTAACTCTGTGTTCTACTAACATCTGTCACAATCAAACCATATCAGTATGTGGCTATCATAACACATATATTCTTATGATGTAAATCTGACACATACATATCATATATATATATATATATAAATATATATATATATATATGATATCAATCTGACACAGACATATCATCACATACATATTTGATATCAATGTGACACAGACATATCATCACATACAGGCATATCATCTCATTATGTGGACATCCGAACGACACAAGCGGTCACTGTGGTCATGTACACCATAGACAACGTCACCAATCAGTCGGACTCAACATTGATCTTTCCAACAACAATGTACACAGGGAATCAATGGGCCATGACTTATGTATTATTCTCTGCCTTACCTGAGATACAAGGTAAATTAACTGTCTTTTACAGAGACGTTTATATTTAAATGGCTATATACATGATTTTAGATGTTTGTTGTATCAATTTATGAATACAACACATTTGACTTACCTTCATACTCTTTATTTGTGTCGGTATATTTTATTATTATATTGTCTTTAAAGCAAATTTTTATATCTTAAAAATTAGATTGTTCTTTTGAAACGATGTTGTCTTTTTAATTAAAAAATAACAATAAATATTAAGCCACTGAATATCTCTCAGTTTAATTTTGCTCACAGCCATTTAAAGTTGATTTTTTTTAATTTTTTTTTTTTTTTTTTGTGTGTCTTGTTGCTGTTTCATATTTATTTTAAAGAAAGATATTAAGATATCCCAAATTACAATAATTTTAAAAAATAATATAAAAACAACAGGAAGTCTCCTTCACGTCATAGCAATGACAGATGGTCCAACTGACGTCACCGTGTTGCTCACAGAACATGAATGTGAAAAATCCTCAGTCTCTCTTGGAGACATTAACTTCAGGTAAATAGTAAAACTGTGATATTGGCGTTCTTATTTCACTGTGATTACGATTTCATGGTGTGGGCATCTGATGATTGATCTTAGAGATAGGTTAAAATTAAGTTGATTATAAATAAAAAGAAATCAGCAACGACTACTCATGTCTTGTAGCCATAAATAAACTATGAGAGAAAACGCCATTAAGATGTCTAATGGAATCTAAAAATAAACATCCACAGAAACTTCGACTCCTTGGAAGCTACAATAAATTCCAAGTATGACGTCATGACGACCAAACTAGATGTCAACTTTGATGGTGCTATCGTCAACGCTACACAACCAGTAGCTGTCTTTATGGGAAATTTAGGGGTATGTGAAAATTATGGGTTATTTGAAAACGAAGGGGTATTGAAAACCTATAGGGGTAATTGAAAACTGTGGGGTATTTGAAAACTATGAAGTATTTATATACTCTAGGGTATTTGAAAACTATAGGGTATTTGGAAAACTATGGAGTATTTAAAATATATGGGGTATTTGAAAACGAGGGGTGTATTTCAAAATTCTTGGGTATTTGAAAACTTTGGGGTATTTGAAAACAATGAGGTATTTTAAAACTATGAATTACGCAAACACTGTTCGGTATTGGGATACTATGGGGTATTGGAACATTCTTGAGTATTTAAAAACTATGGGGTATTTGAAAACCATTTGGTAATTTAAATTTATGCAGCCTCAATCGATTAAAATAATATTAACACTTAAAATTAATTGAGTGTATAAGACTGATTTGAAACTAGATACTAATTTTTGATTTATTACAAATTGTAATCATTTTTTACTTACGTTTTATGTAGCTACAAAATGTAATACCTTCGGGTTAAAATTTTTTGCATTTTAATTTTCTTATTTATATGCAGTGATCAAAATCAGAACTTTTGATTCCAATAATTTTAGTTTTCCTGTTAAAGGGGAAGGTATTCTTTTCAAATAAAAAGATGACATTAAAAAAAAAAAGCATAACTTGACTTTGGATCAGATACTACCAGCATCTCACATTGGTAAGGAGTACGTCACGTTCCCAAGTGATCCAAAGGACAGTAACACTAGAGACATTTTCAAGTTTATTGCTGTGAGTGACTGGACTTTGATAGAGGTAATTGTTTATTTATCTAATGGCCAATGTGTATATCATGAACCTTAATAGTATTGAAAGAAATAAAATCTAATTCAGCTAATGTATTAGTTAGAAAATAAATATCGTAATTTGATTCAATGTATCAAATTTAAAAAAAAAATCATGTTAAGCCTGGTCCCTTTTGGAACTCAGGACGTGTAAGCGCATTTTCGTATTATGTATCAGTACTTATGTTAGATATCAGCATTATGTAGTTATCAGTAATTGTGTTTAGATTTTAGACATATTTTTATGAATTTTCTTGTATAATGAATATACTTGAAATTTTTTTAAATTTAAAAGTCATTTCTTTACATTTTAATTTTTTTTATTTTCTCTTTAATCTAACTACAAGTCACCACAAATGATGACGTAAAACTCTCTAAACTTTTACACATATTCTAATGACGTCAACAAAAAAAAAAATTCTTTTGCACGCTTTCGTACCACTCTTTAATGCTTGAAAAATTATGTATTCGACTTCCGGCAATGGCGGCCGTTCCCTGCGCCAGTGTTACCTCTCGATTCGCAAAGTTTTTTGGTAGTTTTAACGGGTTTTTTTAACGGATCGAGTAACTGAGTGTTGATGCACAAATGGCAGGTCAGGACATACAAAAAACATATATACATCATGGGTCTAGGACTTATGGATGCTGTGATCAAGGGTGATGACGGACGGACGGACAAAACGGGTGCAATAGCGCATTCGACATCTCGAAAATGCGCTAAATATATATATTAATTTTTTTCCCCCCAAAACAGTGTATTTTATAGCACTACATTCTGGTTCTTAACCTTCAGTGAAAATTTTTATAGTGATTAGGCCAGCTCGTAACAATTAATAATAATAATAATTTTCTGTAATTTTCTGTATAAGTACGACCAATTCAAGTCTTCCAATATTTAGTAAAATCAAGAAATATATATGTGTATGTGTGTATACACAAATATTTTCTATGTCTCTTTCAACGTCTATACGTCAGGTAATTGGAGTGACGATCAATGAGACGCACGTCCTGACGTCTGTGGGAGACATCTTGGTAAAGGAATTGGAATCTAATCAATTCTATTACGTGCGAGGAAACACAAGTTTTTATGCTTATAAAATGTATTCAAGTTTGTTAGGTACTTTGTGAATAATAAGACATTGTTTACGCTAATTCATTAAAAAAAATTGTTTAAATTTTAATAAGACTTTTTAAAGAATGTTTATTGTTTGAGTAGAAACTGTCATCGAAGAAATGCTTTAAAAAAAGTGTTTACAACATTTATGACAGCCCTCTCCATTTCTTACTCGAAAATTTATTGCAGATGCTTTATGGATACTTTTCAAATGCAAATGTAATTCTTTGAAAATCTAATATTTTTAGCAATATAAATATATTTTAAATATTAGCTTTCGATTTTTTATAAAATCGTAACCTTTATTTTGCATATTTAGTTATTCCTATTTTGGTAGGTTATGGGGAAACAATTATTTTTTTACCGAACCCTTTTTTAAAGATAATTTGTGAATTGATGTTAAAATAAATAATGCAGTAATAAAACCGCACACAGATTATAATTATATCACTTCTTAATTTGATTCTTTTCAATATGATTCAAAGAAAAGTTTGTAGAATGAACCATGTTCTGTTTTAGGAGGCTATCAACGCTCTTGTGTAACAACATTATTACCGTCCAATACATGGCGTACTGAGTATGACTTTGAAATTAACCAGATCTTGTTCCCGTTTGATGTCTATGTTTACGTCATCGTGGAAACTAGCTTTTATCAAAATCTGGCTGTTGATGTGGTCAAATATTTTCAAAAACCTTGCCAGATTGTCCGTGGTAAGACTATTGAAATGTAGTTACTTTAAATAGGAATATCGCAATAAGAAAGTTTACCTAATGCTCAGTTTTTTTTGTTTTTGTTACATCAACTCAATGAGGTGTTTCGCTTAATTATTTTTATCTCACACTTTAAATCTGTGTTTATTTTTCAAGCAGCTGGTCTAATCAGATATTCTTTGTTACTTCTTGAACATTAGCAGCACCCGGGTAATTCATCATCCGTGAATTAGCGTGGAAGGAAATTTGATTGAGTTTTTAAAATGAGACAATGAAGAAGTAGAAAAAAACATATTATGTTCATTACAAAATAAAATATAGAAAAATAGAGTTACATATTAATATATTGCATTTTTTCTCTCTTGGTAAGAATAATTTTAGCTATATAAAAACTAGTAATTTTCAATAATTTTTTTATGAATGGAGTGCAAATTAAAATCTATTCCAGCATTCAAAGCGAATGGCCATGTTTACGAATGGTGAATCACTTTTTAACACACGATATAATGTGAATAGGATTACTTCTTTCCAGACTACAAATGTTGCTTATAAAACCTTCTCTCGATTAGTGCCATCATGAAACTGCTTTTCTTTTTTCTTAAATTTATGTTTCAGAAAAGCTCAGTAGTATGTGTTTTTGTTGTTTAAATCTAAATTAAAAATAATTTACAATTTGTTAAATTATTGTTCCCAGCAAGAAACATTCCTTCTTTAGCATCATTAGCCGTTGTTTTTTTTACAGGAGGTTCTTACACCGGTTGTTATATACAAGTGACACGAGCTACACAACACTACTATCATATCGATCTCGGAAAAGGCCAAATAAAGTTTGGAGCTTACATGTTTGCCATCAATTCACATTCAACAATGTGTCATCCATTGGGTATCTCTAACACAAGTCAACCATCTGGGGTAGGTACCTTTCAATGTGTCATCCATTGAGTATCTCTAACACAAGTCAACCATCTGGGGTAGGTACCTTTCAATGTGTCATCCATTGGGTATCTCCAACACAAGTCAACCATCAGAGGTAGGACATATTTCAATTTGTGTTATATCTCATTATTCAGTCTGTGACTTTTATGTTGGTGTCTGCTTTTTTTTAAAATGTTTTCGTACTACCTAATCTTCACAAAAGTTATGTGTTGTTTGAAAATATTGTACTTGATACATTTTCTGTTGGTCTCCATAACTTATGTCTGGTCTCGTTGTCTAGGGTTTTGCCTTGCTCTCCGCTGTCAACTCGAACACAAACAATGACACAACTCTATATTAAACAATGCAACGTTTATTCCGTGCAGGAACTGGCGAGTCCTCATAGGACAGCGCGTATAAAATTTTATACAACTTTCAATATAGAGCTCGCAATATATTTACACGATCTCCCTGACTCTCAGTGCGGGTCGGGCCAGACCTCTCTAAACACAACTTCGTGCACCTAACGGAATATGTACGTCCTGTGTTTAAACTGACCCGCCCCGGGAAATGCTTCAGTCTCTCTCTCTCTGATCGCTGTCACATATTGTTATGTCTCCTCAAATGGTCTCGACTGACCCTCGAATCACCTGCCTTATATCACACGCCAACGTGATCCGAGTTCACAAACAATCATCTTCGTGACTCTTGTTTACTCAGTAAAGATACAACCACCCACAGTGATTCTCATACCTCAACACCTTTCACTTTATAGTCAGAATTGACGTTTTTGAACTGGTTTTTAAGGATTAATATTATGAAACGTAAATATTTATTTTATGGGTGCGTTGGAAATCTTTGACTTGTAGATATATATGTTAGGATTACAAAAATTAATGATTAATTTCTCGATTAATCGTTATCATTTTTAAAGGTGAAAATTTTTTAACGATTTAATCGCCCACCACTTATAATGAACTAAATGTAAAAATAAAAAAAAAATAAATAAATAAAAAAAAAATAAATAAAAAAAAAAAGCAACAAATGCATTAACAGTTCGTGTTTCCGTATACAGCAGCTATGAATCCAGGAATATTTCATTAATGCGTGCGTTTTTCTATTGCATGATGTTGTTTGCTATAGAGTTCATGCAAAGACAAAATATAAAATGACATTCTCTCCAACATAACATTTCTGACAATATGCAATGCTTCATGAAGGATTAAAGATTAAATTAAGACACTGCCTTTTATTAAGTGGATGGATCCAGAACGGTAAGGGACCCAACCGGAACATAGTCAGCTAACCATTAAGCTGTGAGGGGCCACCCTCCTCCCCGCCCCCAAGTGGTTGCGTGCAAGGCTAATAACTCTGCCGTGTAAAAATTCGTAACAAAAACACCAAAGGGAGTTACAAAAACTTTTCTTTCCTGGGAGAGGATGGATTCCTAAACGAGGGAAACATGACGCCAAATAGTGAAAGCCAAAATCTGGAAGCTATTAGGCCGACAACAATTATGCCTACCAGGACCACCACCGTTACTGGAACTTGAAATGTCCATACAATAACTATACAGTTTTCCTCATTCCCTATTACCTGTAAAAGTGTACTGTTATTGTTAAAAAGTTTAACGTAAAAATTATATTCTAGTTTAACGTAAGATAAATTATAGATTATTTTTTTTAAAAATGAAAAGAAAAGTAGTTTACGATTATTAATCTGAAGTCTTTGAAAGTTACTTTGTATAAAGAAAAAAAAAGTAATTGTCAACTTTCATTGTGAACTAGTTTTTTTGAGCTTGTTCTTAAGAATATAACGCAAATTGTCTAACGATTGAAAATATTTGATATAAAAAATCTTGTTCTATGTAGAATTTTTTTATAATATATTTTCCACAGGATATCAACTCAGCTGACATACAAAAATATCTGGATCATCTAATAATGAAAGGCGCTGACCATAAATGTGACTCTACAACACCTACAACACAATCTCCTAACAGAGATGAAACAACTACTGATGACTATGAAAGCAGTAGTGTGACTATCACACCTACAACACAATCTCCTAACAGAGATGAAACAACTACTGATGACTATGACAGCAGTAGTGTGACTATCACAGACAACTTAAACACATTGGTCCCTAGGGGAATATCCAATATTTCAGGTGTAGCAGCCGATCTACTGTCCATTTGGTCAAATCTCACTGGAGCATCAAAAGAGGAGTTTGTGAGGAAGTTAAAAAATGAAATCAGCAAAACTCTGTATGTCGATGAACACAACACTTCATCTTTCACCAGGTCAAAGATTTCAGTACCTGATTATCGAGTCTCTTCTATGACAATGGGCTCAATAGGGCTGGCTGTTATTGTTGTAGTCTTTGGAATTGTTGGTCTCTTTGACTTTATTTCTCTCTTCAGCTACATTGTCTCATTAATCAAAAGGAAATGACTTTTAAAAAATGACTTTTTAAAAAATGATATGCTATATTTTTGTAAAGGAGATCACATAGTTCTCTGTTAACTAAATAATTTATGAATTGTCCTTTGTGTTTTATTAAGCCATTGCAATCTTAGCACTCTCTTATTTAGTGGATTCTTTATTTTTATTTGTTTCCAAAATGTTAAATTGAAACTGTCACACGATACCAAATTCGTGCATGCAGCTGAATTTTTTGTCGATGATAGTTGTATAAAAATGTCGGTTCATTTAAAAACGTTCAACTATTTTCATCAATATATGATATTAATTGATTTCAGAGTGGCTTTCATATCTTGGATTTTTTTGTATCTCAAACTAAACCACACAAGTAAAATACTTTGTCCGTTTCAAGGCACACTGAAACAACACGAACATTTACAATTTTATGGAAAACTAAAGAAAACGAAATGCTAAAATACACATTATAAATCAAATCATTAAAAATAAAGTACTCACAACGAAATATAATAAAACAATCTGTATAGAAATGTAACTTTCAAGTTGGGTGGTGTGGGAAAGTGACGAAGCAGGTGTAAGGGTAGGAGAACGGATGTTAGAAAACATTCGGCATTACGTGTGATACACTTAAAATTTAATAAAATAATAAGTTATTTATTCGATTATCTTAAATTTAATCGTTAACTTTTGAAAAATTACCGATTATTTAATCGATAATTTTGATTAAAGGTAAAAATGAAGATCACCAGCTATTTTAAAAAAAAGTTTAAACTTTAAAAATCCTTTGTTTTTTTTAATGTAGAAGCATGCACGTTAAAAACACAAACTATTATCAATTATTAATAATTTATTAATAAATAGATTTAAAAAAAAACAAAAAGACTTCCTTTCAATTTAATCGCTATTTTGTCGATTAAAATGATTTAGTTAATAAAAAATACCAATCAATCGATAAACTAATCGTTAATTTCCGCAACCTTACTAAGTAGTAAGTAGCTATTATGAAAGGTAAAATAAATTAATTAAATTCTTGTGTCCCATATCATGTGGTGTTGTTTGGTTTGTTATGTTTTTTTAAAGTTGGCAAAATCTTTAGGACTGGTTCTAATGATTTCAAATGGAAGATTCTAATTGGATTTTTCTCTCTTTAACTTCTGCGGACTGACAGCGTATGGCCCACAGACCGGCTCAATTTAGGTGACCATCACTTGGATTAGCACTTGTCTATGGTAACACGGAGAGCAGAGTGAAAGATTTCAAAATCCAACGCTAAAAACATAAAAAATCTTTTTTTATAGATGTAGCCGTGTGCCCACGCACCAACTGCTCCCCCCTCTCCACGCACCCAAACAAAGGGCCCTTGTTCAATTCGGCAGAGGGGTGGGACCTGTGTGATGGCCTTAAGTTCCAGGATTTATTTGACTCGGAAATGACAGTTTTCGTCGCCAGCACATTGTTGTGTATATCGCGCCTCGCTTCTGGGGTAGGTGAAAATTATCAGTCCTTTAAACAATGACCGGAACTAGTTTCCGTCGCCAGCACAATGTTGTTTATTTTTGGTGCCTGAAGCTTCAAGCGGAGGTGACAATTCTCAGTCCTCGAACAATGCCCCCATATCTCATCAGCCCGGCACAATGTTGTATTTGGGTGTCGGAAACGAATCGCTTGGCACCTTGCTTTCAGCGGAGGTGACATTATCAGTGCTCGAACAATACCCCCCTATCGCATCAGCCCAGCACAATGTAGTTGGGTGCCGGAAACAATTATCGGTCCTCTAAAACAATGACCGGAAATGTACGTTTCCGGCTAGATGATATGACAATAATAATATGCCGGACTATATAAGGGAGCAGAAAGCTAGGTTGGAGAGAATCACCGAGAGAATCACCGAGAGAATCACCGAGAGAATCACCGAGAGAATCACCGAGAGAATCACCGAGAGAATCACCGATCACCGAGAGAATCACCGAGAGAATCACCGAGAGAATCACCGAGAGAATCACCGAGAGAATCACCGAGAGAGTCAACGAGAGAATCACACGGCACCCGGCACATAGGTAGAATAGGGCATGGCCAGTAGTAGAACTGTATAGTGTGTATCCTGCTAGCTTAAAGTTCAATTACTTATACATCAAATACTGTGTCAACATTAGAAGATAGACCAATAAATCAACTATTATAGAAACTATAGTTCTCATGACCTGCATTTCTTTTTACCTGTTTGTGTTAATTGTCAAGAACTTAACAAACCCACCCAGCCCACCACTCAGCTACATATATATAACTTTAATCCTAATTACATCAAACCAGACAGTCGGTGAAAATGATTTGATATCATCACATGTCAACAGATTCACAAATAGACTGGCATTTAAATAGAGTGACATTTAAAAAAAAATTATCACATCTAGGAAGGCAAAAATAAAGATGAAAAGTGCTTTGATAATTATATTATTTCATGATAAAATAATTTGAAAAAATGAGCACAAAGTTTTTAAGTTAATAAGTCAATAATAGAGTCAGATAGATCTATGTTCTTTAAAAATATTCCAAACTGTGAACATTAAAAGTTTCAAAACATTATTTTCTTCTATGAATACCAGCAAATATCTTTAATATTGAAACATATCATATCTAAATTTTAACACACTAATAAATTTATCTAAAAAGTTTCATTGTTAATACACATTTCCCTTTAAATACTTGAATGAGTTTATTTTAAAATAAGTTTAAAAACTGTGTGGAAAAAATTGTGGACAAAATATTTGCGTGCCCTACACAATTAGCTCCTGTAATCAAACACTTGGTTACATTCGTATTCAAGAAATGCATGCGACCGTACTGTCACATATATTTGATAACAATCAAAACAATTTTAGTTCTTTTATGTTTCCCTGTGTTCCAGTTCAGCAGATGTTATTGTAGTTGGGTATCTCTGGCACGGTTGAATAGCAAAGGTTAAGACACATATTTTATGGATAATGAAAAGTTAAAGTGACAATGATGATGTAGGTCCTAGACTTAAATGATGTAGGTCCTAGACTTTATGATGTAGGTCCTAGACTTTATGATGTAGGTCCTAGACTTTATGATGTAGGTCCTAGACTTTATGATGTAGATCCTAGACTTTATGATGTAGGTCCTAGACTTTAATGAAGTAGGTCCTAGACTTTAATGATGTAGGTCCTAGACTTTAATAAAGTAGGTCCTAGACTTTAATGAAGTAGGTCCTAGACTTTAATGATGTAGGTCCTAGTCTTTTTGCGTTTATAAATCAAGACTGACACATCGATGGCCAGGGAAATAAGTGCTGACATGCGCACGCAGAGCAGGAATGATGGGAATAGACACCAACACAATAACATAATGAAGTAATGAGTACGAAGTATTGATAACACTACTCATACTTTAATGGCTTTAACCACAATTCCATAACATTGTGACTTATAGAGTATTGAGTATTGATATAACTTCTCATACTTAAATGGCTTCACCCCAATATTATAACTTAATGACTTAATGAGTCCTGAGTTTTGATGTAACTACTCATACTTCAATAGATTTGATAACACCTGGGAAGTGAACTGTTTACAGTCTAGCCTCTTAAAAGTTGCGCACGTATTGTCTTCGTACATCTCGCTGCACTCGGGGAAATACGGACGGTGAATTTGTCCTACCTCTAATGTTGCATGGCTATGTGACGCCAATAAAGCACTTAGCTAAGCTGTTTGACATATTTTTAATAGAGTGAAACTTAAACTTAAGTTACAACAGCTGTTTAACAATACATTCATTGACACTTTCACTGATTGAGTAGGACTCAATGATATTTTCAATGATATGTGAGTAAATCTCAAAGATACATTCAGTGATATTTAAAGCCTAAATTAGACTTTTATTGACGGTCCTTAAATAAACCATAATTATGATTTTGAGGGATACTTTTCAAATACTTTTCTGTGATAATTATTTCAAGGATTTCTTCTTGTGTATAATTAAGATCATTTTAAAAAATACCTTTCAAGAGTATCTGGAAAAATTCCATTTGTAATAATACCTGTATGACTTTTACTTGGAGCTTCAGTGAGAATTAAATTGTAATTTTGTATAATATTTATAGCACAATTGTAATTAACACTAAAAAAAAGAATAATTAAGTATTTTTAATGAAAAAATTAGAATAACGTATCAACAAAGACGCAAACCAGACACCTTTTAATTTATCAGCCAATCGTTGGCCTAGAGAAATGTGAACTGCGGTGGAGCTACAGCCCCTCGCCCTAGCACCACCCTCGTTTTCAGCTTTGTTCAGACCCTCACAAGCTCTGAGCGAGCCCCACACACAAATGTTCTAAGCCAGCTCCACACCCCAACAAGCTCTGAGCCAGCTCCACACCGCTACAAGCTCTGAGTCAGCTCCACACCCCAACAAGCTTTAAGCTAGCTCCACACCCCAACAAGCTATGAGCCAGGTCCACACCCCAACAAGCTCTGAGCCAGAACCACACCCCAACAAGTTCTGAGCCAGGTCCACACCCTAACAAGCTCTGAGCCAGCTCCACACCCCAACAAGCTCTGAGCCAAAACCACACCCCATTAAGCTCTGAGCCAGCTCCACACTCCAAGAAGATCTGAGTCAAAACGACACCCCAAGAATCTCTGAGCCAGTACCACACACTACCAAGTTCTGAGCCAGAACCACACCCCAACAAATTTTTAGCCAGCTTGTCACGCGAGAAAAGTTTATGAAAGGAATGCGGTGGTGTGTCAGGGTCAATGGAGGCCAATGTCGAGGTCACGAGTGTGTGGTCACTAAGAGAACACGGGAGAGGACTCGAGTGGAGAGTTAGAAATGAGAGATAAAAATGGTAGGCAGGAGCCAGAGAGAGATGGCTGTGCTGTGTTCTGACTGATTAGTTTTTATTTGTAGAAAGTGTACATACGTTCATTTGCGGCATTAAAGCAATTTCTGTTTACAAAGGCCTGGGACTTCAATGTTATTGTTGTGTGGAAGAGATTGCTGTTAATTAACGCTCACAAGTGAGAAACAGGGCACACTGTTACATATTTGGGGTCAGAACCGGTCATCCATGTTACATTAAATGGTGTCAGAAGTGGGCGCTTAGTTACAGAAGCGATCCCCAAGCTACATAAATACAGAAGTGAAAGCTACCTTTCTAAAGGATTACTGAAAGGAAATTAAAAACTAACTTCTGTGTGATATTCATTTATTCATTCACCAAGTGTACATTGTGGAATATAAGTGACATTCAAAAATGGATTATTACAAATAATTCACAGCCATAGCTGAAAAATTTGGATTAATTGGCAGAGAATTACGTGAATTCGTTGAAGATAAAGTTAAAAAAAAAGCCCAAGCAAATGAAAGAGAAGAAAGAAATGCAAGGAGAGAAATTGAGCAACTCAAAAATGAAAATCTGAAGTTACAGATTGATCTACAAAATAGAGATCACAATCTAGATAGCAACACAAATGAAAGGTCAACAACAAACGAAATTATTAAAGTTATGAAATATGATAGGAAAAAAGAAAAGATAGATGTTTATTTGGACTATTTTGAGTCAATTATGAATATAAAAGGAATTGAAGAAATAAATTGACCTACACAACTTATGACAAAACTTACAGGTGAAGCTTTCGGGGCCTATAACAGTATAGCAAAAAATGATAGGAAAATTTACAAAAATGTAAAAAAAGGCCCTATTATTACATTTTGGAAAATATGAAAATGGCTACAGATGAGAATTTCACGAAATTGGAATAAAAAGGGACAAAGACCCACAAATAATTGTGCATGAAGCACAAGTAAAACTGACAAAATGGCTAGAGCTTACAGCCTTAGACACCAACGATCCCGGAGCCATACTGGACATGGTGTTAATAGAAATATTTTTGGAGAACGCAACACCAACATTATTCACTTCTTTAGCTGACAAGAAAATTCGAACCCAGACTGAACTAACAAATTCTTTAAGAACATTCAAGGACTCACATCCCGAAGTTTAAATTGACGAAAGACATGATTTCTTTGCAACAATCCAAAACAACAAATAAGAAATTATATGCTACTGCTGCGGCAAAAGAGGTCACCTTGCTTGACACTGTTATTTTAACAAAGGACAAACTTCACCCAAGGTCAGTCCAACACGAAAAAACATAGAAACAAGCTATGGACAGAGTCAATTCGAAAGAGAAAGCAAAAAATCATGGAGAGGAAGACATAATCACAATGTAAACTATAGAGATTATGATCAAGACAGAAGATCATGGAGAGGAAGATATGATTTTTATCCCAAAAACAGAAACTATAATCAAACATATAGAAAAAATGATGAACAAAATATGGACAGCAGGAAAAAAATTAATCGAGAAGACACAAGAGCCAGTGATACCGTAGCAGCTATTAATAGCCAATGACGACTTAAATTTTATCCCGTGTATGTCAACAACATAAAATGCATATGTCTACGGAACTTAGGCTGCACAACAATTGTAGCACACAGCAAAATAGTAAAGAAAGAAGACTATGATAGCAAAACAGACACACAAACGATGGCCGATGGAACAAAAGTAGATTGCCCAACTGCTATACTCAACATCAACTCACTCTGGTTTCAAGGTGAAGTTAGAGCAAGAGTTTTGAAAGATGCAATTTGCGACCTAATTATATGATATATTGAAGGTGTTAATGACTATTCAGATGAAATGTAAAAAGAATGGCACGACAACAATACACAAATATGTGCTAGTTTACAAACCATAGACTCAATGAAAAGAAAAGAAGAATTAGACATTGAAGTTGAAGACAACATAGTCTTAGGGAACCAACGTATATCAAAACAAAACTTCAAGAAACTTCAAGGAGAAGGCAAAACAATATATGAAATGCAAATGAAACTCAGCAAAGAAAATAAAAACAGAAAAATCAAAATCTGGTAATGTTGTGACACACAAAATATAACTATTACAGCATAACCCTTCAAGGCTTAAGTATATCCTATTCCAATAGCTTACAGAGACGCTGTACAACAAGAAATAGACTATAATCTCAAAGAAAACAAAATAGGAAGCGCAGTTGAAGCAAATTATACATCACCAACTGTGATAGTCGAGAAAAAGAATGGCAAGATTAGGCTATGCTGTGACTACAGACAATTAAACAGCATAACAAAATTAGACCATGAACCCATTGGAGATCAAAGAGATATTGTAGATAGAATTGGAAATTCAAAGTTTTTTTTACAAAACTTGATCTAAACGGAGGGTTTTGGCAAATAAACACGGATCCCACCTCTGTCAAATACACTGCCTTTATAGCCATGGATGAGGTGTATGAATGGCTAGTGATGCCATTTGGCCTAGTAAACAGCACAGCAACCTTCAGTAGATTCATGAAAACAATGTTAAAAGGCATTCCCAATGTCGTACATTATGTTGACGACATATGCATACATTCTAAGGATTGGGAAACACATATACAAACATTGGAAGCAGTACTAAAAAGGCTCAAGGAACACAATGTGACAATCTCACCTGAAAAGATAAATATTGGGAGAAGATATATAGACTTTCTAGGATACAGAATAGGAGGAGTTAAATTCACTACCACCTCAGACAATGAAAATAAAATATTCAACTTATCCATCCCGAAATTTAAAAAACCAAGTACAAGCCCTGCTAGGACTTTGCAATTTTTACAGAATATTCATTGCAAATTATGCTAAGATTGAATACCCATTAACTGACATAATGAGACAAACAGATGGGAAAAAAATTCAATTTTCAGGAGAATGCTGTAGAGCATTAGAAAAAATAAAGCAAAGCAAGCATTTAGGAAAAAAACCATTTTAGTAGCACCTCAAAGGGACAAAGAATTTATTGTTTCAACCCATGCATCTTCCATTGCATTAGGAGCCTGTCTGATGCTGGAGCATGATGTTTTTTACACCCGATAAAGTATCTTACCAGGAACTTAACAAAGACTGAACACAACTACAGCACAATAGAGAGAATGTCTAGCCATAATACTGGCTCTACAGAAGCTAAAAAAATACCTACTAGGTAGAAAGTTTACCCTACTAATAGACCACAAACCTCGTGTGGCATTTAACAAGAAGAAGATCAGCAATGAAAAAAAATAATCGATTGGCCATGCTATTGGCAGATTATAAACTTCACGTCAAAGGAAGCGACAATGTGGTTGCTGACTTACTTAGCAGATTGATAACAAATACAGACACTCAATAAAAAAGAAGGAAAACAGAAGCCAAGCAACTTATTCAAGATGCTGAACTTGATATTGTCAAAAGAAAGACTGATGTTCGTGATTGGTGAATTACTGAACCTTTAAGAGACTGATGAAGCATTGAAGAACTATTATTTTGAGTTAATACCAGTTGTAATGTTATTTTTATAACATAATTTTTCTATGGATTAATTTTGTAATCAATGTTATAAATTATTTCAGCTAAGAGCTGATTAAATTACTTGCATCCATAAGGGAACATTTAAGATCATCGCATATTATAAATTAAAGAATATATTTAAATGTCGTAAAGTTGATTCAAAATAGCAATGAATTAAATATAGTATAGTATGGACAAGCATAATTTATTATTATATGCATTAGTCAGATTTTAAAATATTTTTGACTTGTTTTAAAAACAATGTCCTATGTGCATTTTATGCTTAATTTGTCTAGCTATAAATAAATTGGAAAAACAGAAATTGTATTGGTGAGACAGTTAAAGCGTGACAATCTATGAACGTCTCTGTAATGTTAAACTTTTGTTATGAGTGTTAAAGACAGCACTTTTGTCAAATTGCTGTGTAATTTTTTTTTGTTATGACATAAAAATGTTTTTGGCAAAACATTTTTTTAAAGGAGGGAGGTGGATGTCACGCGAGAAAAGTGGATGAAAGGAATGCGGTGGTGTGTCAGAGTCATAAGGAGGCCAATGTCGAGGTCACGAGTGTGTGGTCACTAAGAGAACACGGGAGAGGACTCGAGCGGAGAGTTAGAAATGAGAGATGAGAAGTGGTAGGCAGGAGCCAGAGAGAGATGGCTTTGCTGTGTTCTGACTGATGTGTTTTTATTTGTAGAAAGTGTACATATGTTCAGATGCGGCATTAAAGCTATTTCTGTTTACAAAGGCCAAAGACTTTAATGTTATTGTTGTGTGGAAGAGATTGCTGTTAATTAACGCTCACAAGTGAGAAACAGGGCACACTGTTACATATTTGGGGTCAGAACCGGTCATCAATATTACACAGCTCCACACCCCAAAAAGCTCTGAGCCAGCTAAACACCCCAACAATCTCTGAGCCAGCTCCACACCCCTACAGGTTATGAGCCAGAACAACACCCTAAAAAGCTGTGACCCAGCTCCATACACCAACAAACTCTGTACCAGTTCAACACCCCGACAATCTCTGAGTCAGGTTCACACCCTAACATGCTCTGAGCCAGCTCCACACCCCAAAAAGTTTTGAGCGTGCTACCCAATCCAAAGAGCTCTGAACCAGAACCAAACCCTAACAAGTTTTTATCCAGCTCAAGACCCCAATAAGCTGTGAGCAAGCTCCATACACCAACAAGCTATGAACCAGGTCTATACCTTAACAAGCTGTGAGCCAGAACCACACCATTAAAAGGTCTGAGCAAGCACCACACCCTAAAAAGATATGAACCAGTACCACGCCCTATAAAGCTCTGAGTCAGCACCACACACCAACAAGTTCTGAGTCAGCTCCACACACTTAAAAATTCTGAGCCAGAAACACACCCCAATAAGCTGTGAGCCAAAACCACACCCCAAAAAGCTCTGAACTAGAGCCACACCCCAACAAGTTCTGAGCCAGCTCCACACCCCAACAATCTCTGAGCAAGCACCACATCCCAACAATATCTAAGCCAGCACCATATCCCAAAAAGCTCTAAGCCAGCACCACACCCCAACAAGCTCTAAGCCAGCTCCAAACATCAACAAGCTATGAGCCAGCTCCACTTTGGTTTATTTGCTTTTCTTACTGGTGTGTATCGTTGCTCTTTGCTTTGACCACGTTAACTCGCGTTAGTCTCATTCGTTCGTGCTACTGTTTGTGCCTGTTGTTTTCCCTCTTTCATTTCACTATCTAAAGTACATTTTCAGGCGTATATTACGCCGCTGGTCGGATCTAGTTGTCTAAGAAAATATGACGGCAAGTAGCAGCTGCTTTATTTTCTTTTGTTAAATTATTCCTTGCTTCATTATATAGCCTGACTTGTTAACGGAACATTGAACACAAGTAGAACATTCCTAGTTCGCTCAAGCGGACCGACAATTTCTTTTCTTTTTTTTTCTATGTTTATCTACTGTTCATCCAGTCGACCTGTACTAACTTCTGTTCGTTCAAATGTTATGTACGTAGGTCAATAATGTTTAGTTGTTTTATTTTGTGTGTTTTTGTTGTATTTTTTTTTTCTTTTTGTAGTTTGATTTTATTTAAACTATTTAAATAGATAAAATGAATACAAGTTCAAAACAATCGTTAACAGTACGAAAACATTTAATTTTCTAAAATAAGAATAGTGGGTGGGTGGGTAGGTTATGACGATTAGAGTTCACATGAAAATTGGACTAATAAAATGAACATTAAAAAATTTAACTCGTTGTATCCAAATATATATATTATTAAAAGAATTATATAGTATGTTTAAAAACGTTTTTAATTTAAATAATATTAATAATAATGACATGAGAAAAAAGAAGTATTTTAGTAATTACAATAGTTTTGTGTTTTGGGGAAATTTTTTAAATATTTATTTTCCGATATAAAACGAGATTTATATAATCATCTGAAGATGTCATTTCCTGTCTTTTCTATCGCATAGCCAAGATATTGTAATCAAACACACATTGATTGGTTTATTGTTCTATAGTCGGCTTTAAAAGATTCTGTTTAACCAAGCCATGCGCACCAACCCTTGCGCACCAAGCCATGCGCACCAAGCCATGCGCTCTCTTTAAATATTCATAAGTTCTTTCCCAGGTCTTCTCACTCCACTAAGTCTGTTTTCAATTGTTGTAGCCTAGAAACCTCAGGCCCTCAAGCAAAGGTCACGTGTTTTTAACTGTAGTCTTCAATAATTGGTTACTTTCTTTATACTCCCAGCTATTCACCTTAGTTAGTTTTGTGGTTACTTTTTACGACCGATAAGTCAGTGATCGATACTAGTAAACTCGATTCCATGATTTAAGGCTGCCCTCTCTGAATTCGCTTGACTTGAATTGAATAATAAAACAGTGAACTCTACGAATGCCTGCCCATACGCTTAAATGTTGGGAAACAACTGAAGACACCTCATCATGCTAGGCCTGTGTAATCTTGTTGCGCTATTCCAGGTGCTAAGTAAATGTAAGTTGTTAATGTTTAAATCATCATCTGATCGCTCCTCTTCAATATATCATTTAAATTTTAAACTTTATTATTTTATTATTGAAAAGTGTGTCTCTTTTTTATTACAATAATAACAAACATTCAATAAGTTAACGTTTTTTATCATACGGTCAAGATTAAATGGATTTTAAACTATTGCATACATCTATTTACGTTTAAATGCAGATCCTATAATTTAAAATAAAATATCTCAACAGTTATGGTAACTGACGGAGTGAGCTCTGACCCATGTTCTGCTTTTGAAGATTCTATCTACGTCAATGGAAAATGTCTGAAACTATTTCAAGTTCGTTTAAATTGGTCCGATGCCCAGGTATAATTTTTTTTTGTTGCTAATTTATTTCAAGGTACGCTACGTTTTCAAATGTACTTTTTAATTCTATGCATTCATCAATATTATCGATTAATTATTTGGTAATTTTTTTAAAATTTAAAGATTACATTTATATTAATTGATAGCAGCAGTAATTATAATTTATGAATGCACTACTCTAATTCTTACTTATTTCGTGCCTTTCGACACTTAAAAAACTATTCTGCATCATTTTTGACTATTTGACTAAATTACTTTTCTGCTATAATATATATAGTACATGGCTTCTCTCGGGTTTTAAATGAGGTTTTCTGTAGGAGCTTACTATGCTCAACAAATTTCCTAAGTTTTATGCTTCTACCGTCACAGAAAATTAGAGAATACGTGATGAGTTTGTTTTTATATCAGAACAAATACATTTGGGCACCAGCCACCAGGGGAGTGATTTCTTTTTTACTCCTCTTAGCATTGCGGATATGTATTGCTCAACTTCCCAAAGTATCATGCTTCTACCTAAAAGGGAAATAGGAGAATTAGTGATTTTCACTTTTCATATCGCTCATATAAAGAAGAAAACTACATTAGGCCCCGGCTCCCTTAGAGAGATAATTTAAATATGTTTTTACCTGTTACCGTTGGAGATGTGAAATACAGCTCATTTAAGGAAAAAAATACATTTGGTCTCACCAACCCCACCTTGAATTTTAAAAGACTTTTCTTTCTCCATTTTTGTTGGGACATTTGGGCCCCTGAACCCTAGAAAGTGATAATTTTAATATATTTTCGCCTGTTATAATTTGGGAAATGTACTAAACAATATCATACAATTTCATACTTCTGCCTACTCGGGAAATAGGAGAATTAGTTATTTTCAATTTTATATACCTCAAATAACAGGGGAAAACGTTTTTTGGGCCCCCGGCCCCCATGAATAGGAATTTATGGAACGATTGGCATTAGTGTCGGGAGAGTATTCTCAAGAATTTCCAAAAGTTTCATGATTTTACCTACACGTTAAATGTGAAAATTAGTGATGAGTGAGTTTTTAATATAAAAAAACCCTACATTTGGGCCCCCGGCCCTCAATGAGTGGGAAGTTTAAAATTCTTTTTTTGCAAATTAGCGTTAGGAGAGTGTACTTAACAACTTCCCAAAGTTTCATTCTTCTACCTACACGGGAAATAGTCGAATGGGGGATTTTCATTATTTATATAGCGTTTATTAGTTTTTACAAAAAATAAATATATTAAAAAAATTAAAAAATACATTTTCTCCCCGGCTCCCAGTAAGTGTTAATTAAATTTTTTTTTCACCTGTTACCACTGCGGGGGTGTACTCAACTATCTTCTAAAATTTCATGCTTCCATCTAATCGGAAACCTGATCTTTTTTAGACGTGATTGTATTTCGTTGTCTGCAACTTGTTAATTGAGCAGACTAAAGAAAAATTACATTTTGGCCCCCGACACCACGCAAGTGTGAATTTTTTTTTTTTTTTTTTTGCCTTAATTGCCAGGAGAGTCTGCTCAATAATTTCCAAAAGTTTCATTTTTTTTTTCGACACGATACATTGGAGAATTAGTGATTGGTTTGTTTCTAATATAAGAAAAAACAACATTTGGGCCCCCGGCCCCCAATGAGTCGGAAGTTTAAATTTCTTTTTCGCAAATAAGCGTTAAGAGAGTATACTTGACAACTTCCCAAAGTTTCATTCTTCAACCTACACGGGAAATAGTAGAATTGATGATTTTCAGTATTTATAGAGCGTATTTAAGTTTTAAAAAAAAAACTACATATGGGCCCCCGGCTCACCATGAGTCAAAGTTTAAAATTCTTTCTCGCAAAATAATCGTTGGAGTATTGTGCTTAACAACTTGCCAAAGTTTCAGTCTTCTACCTCTCCGTAAAATAGGAAAAGTAGTGATTTTCAGTTATTATATATAGTTCATATAATGAAAAAAAACTACATTTTTGCATCCCAGCCCCCAGAAAGAGGTAATTTAAATATATTTTTTCCTGCTACCATAGCAGAAGTGTACTCAACAAAATCCTAAAATTTCATGCTTCTGACTCCTCGAGAAATAGAAAAATTGTTGATTTTCATTTTTTAATCAGCTCAAATAAGGAAAAAAAAAGTTTTAGGGCCCTCGGCTCCCATGAGTGTGAATTTATGGAACGAAACCTATTTAAGAACCTTCCACCATATAATTGTGTGTACGTTTAACAAATTTCACGTTACTGGGTTGTCTGGATCCTGGAGTATTGACGAACAGACAGACAGAAAGACAAATGCGTCTTATATATATATATATATATA
>MUZC01001667.1:530270-556556 GCA_002072015.1 Radix auricularia
TATATATATATATATATTATATGAAAATATATGAAACACGCAGTTTCCTATAAACACTTTTTTTTAAAGAAATAAACTCATAATGATACGATTTACTATATTATCTGTCAGTGGAAGTAGACGAAATGTGTCTATTATAAAATTTCTTAAACGTGATCAGTCAATGTCTACCCCACTATTTTCTTTCTCACAATCATCTGCATATAATGTAAACGTAAAAATATTCTAAATTGATTAAACACATCAACAGGAAATTTACTTAACGTTATAGCGATGACAGATAATCCAACTGACGTCACAGTGGTTCTCAAAGATCGTGAATGTGAAAGATTCGTAGTTTCTCACGGACCTATTAACTTCAGGTACATATTAAAAATGTCCTAATGTTGTTTTACATTCTTTTTTATCATACTTTTATTGTTTTGGCATTGGATGAGTTTGGTTGGAAAATGGGAAAATTTTGAGTTTACTATAAAAACATTTTCTTTAAAAAATTCACTTGTAACACATATCTGATTTTCCAGAAATAATCAGAACATATTGTTGAAAAGTCTCATGACTATGAAAGAACTCAGGGAAAAAAAACAATGTTAAGATGTCCAACAGAATGTTAATATAATATACATCCACAGAAACTTCGACTCCTTCCAAGCTACAATAAAATCCAAGTATGACGTCATGACGACCAAACTAGATGTCAACTTTGATGGTGCTATCGTCAACGCTACACAACCAGTCGCTGTTTTCATTGGAAATTTAGAGGTATGTGAAAACTATGGGGTATTTGAGAACTATGAGGTATTTGAAAACTATAGGTGTATTGGGAAATTAAGGGGTATGTTAAAACTATGGGGTATTCGGAAACTGAGGGTATTTGAAAAGAAAGTGGTATTTGAAAACTATGGGGTATTTGAAAACTATGGGGTATTTAAAAACTATGGGATATTTGAAAACTATTGGGTATTTGAAAACTATGGGGTATTTGAAAACAAAGGGTATTTCAATACCATGGGGCATTTGAAAAAGATGGGGATTTAATAAACTAGTGGGTATTTAATAAACTGTGCTATCTCAAAAAATACATATTATATTAATTAACGTTAAAGATTAATCAACTTTTAAAATTGATTGGGAAAAATTCGAATTGATTTCTTAAAGAATATAACCGATGCTCGCATTCAGTAGCTACACGTGTTTTTTTTTTTCTTTTTGTAAACGAAATTTTCATTGCTCATTGCGACAAAAATGTATTAATACATTTTTGTTTCCCATTTTTTGGTATCAAAGCATTTGATTCAAATGTTATTTGTACTCAAGGTAAGAGCGATAAAAATTGATTTCCTAAATAAAAGGAGTAAAACAATGAGATTGAAAAATGTCAATAAAAAAAACACGCAAAGATAACTTTAAAAAACGACTTGATTTTGGATCAGATACTACCAGCATCTCACATCGGTAAGGAGTACGTCACGTTCCCAAGTGATCCAAGGGACGGTAACACTAGAGATATTTTCAAGTTTATTGCTGTGAGTGACTGGACTTTGATAGAGGTAATCTTTATTTATTTATTAGCCCATGTGTCTCTATTGGATCTTGATAGCTATTAATTTAAATATAAACCAATTTACTTAGTAAATCAATTCAGGACCTAAAAAAAAATAAATCACATGTTTGGTTATCTTATTAAATTCATTAAAATCATTTAAGCTTCTCTGCCCCAATGACACAATCATTTATACGTCAAATCCTGCTCTTATGACATCCAATGGCTCAATCTGATCCTGATTAAACTAAGGTCCTCCTATATTCTTGGTTAGGTAAGGTCCTTTGATAAAATTTAACCACAAGAAGACCACAAAACACGATCCCTTTTAGTAATTTGACCTCATGTCTCCAAGGTATGACGTTTACATAAATTACCCTATGAGCTAATTTCATATTTAAAACCTATTTTAAACTGAAATATTTATTACATCGACACGAAACTCAATTGTTTTCACAAAATCACTGACATTACCTATTCAAGTATCTAATTATTAATATTTAAAATACATAAATAATTAACATAGATCTATATCGGATGATTCTATTTTAATTTCTATTCAAGTATGTTATGGACGGGAGGGGTTTTATTTTATTATGCTGTTCTATTAGTCCCTTGAAAAGAAGGCGATATTTGAATTTTCTTTATTGACGTAGGAGACTAACTTTAAAGGAATATTCATATAGATGTCTACGTGGTATTTGAAAATAAAATTAAAAACGACATTTTGCGTCCCGGACTGACATAAGTTTGTTTTTTTTTTTGTTTTTTTTAAAATCATGTTTGCCAGTAACCATCACTGCTGCGCACTTAACACTCTCACAATGTTTAATGATGATCGGATAGAGTTGTGTGGTAAGCCATAAAGAACAAACAGATAAACATTTATTCGTGTTTCTTCTATCCACAATGATTTACGTGTACAAATTTAGTCAAGATTTTACAGATCATGTAACCAAATTATATGAATAATTATTTTGTATGACGTCAGGTGATTGGAGAGACGATTAATGTGACGCACGTCCTGACGTCCGTGGGAGACGTCTTGGTAAAGGAATTGGAATCAAATCAATTCTATTACGTGCGAGGAAACACCAGTTTTTACGCGTATAAAATCTATTCCCATGAGTCAGGTACTTTCTCAATGATATTACATGTATACACAAGTTCATAAGAAACATCGTTCCCATTATATTACATCTTTCCATAGAATGATTAACATTGTGAGAATGAACGTGCTTATTACTGCGACCAACTTGTTGCTAAAGGAAATTGTGAACGCTGCTACACTAGCCACATAGTTCATTAATGTCTAAACATTAAACTTTACGTTTTTACTCCTTCAACTTTCGCTTCATGCCAATTTATTTCTAATATTCAATATCTATTTCTAAATGTGTCGCAAATTTGTTTTATTAAAAATAATACATTTTATAAATGCGTCCGAGGTTTCCATAAGAATTTAGTTGTTAATTCTTTTTGGTTTAAAATTTTATTATTTTTAATTACATAAAATATAATTATAATATGTTTTAATTGTAAGTTTATATTTATTTAATTATTTTTATCCGTCTTTATTTACGGGAGGCTTATTTAGGAGGCGTTCATGTTATTTTGTGAATTGATTTTCAAGCAAATAATGCTATTATAACTCAAGTTGACGATAACGTATTTAAATGTTTACTTTATTAACAATTTTAAATATAACTCTAAATTAATTTTATAACATATTATTTTTTGTTATTATTTAGGACCAACTGAACGCTCCTGCATAACATCTTTGTTACCGTCCCATGCATGGCGCACAGAGTATGACTATGAAATTAACCAGATCTTGCTAAAATTTGATGTCTTTGTTTACGTCATTATGGAATCAAATCTTTATCAAAATCTTGCTGGCAATGTCAAAGATCTTCTTAAAGTTTGCAAGTACGTCAAAGGTAAGAAACATTTTAACCGCGTTACTTTAGAAAACAAAATGAGGGGTAGGACTGCAATCAGGCTTATAAAAAATTAAGTGGAAAAGACGTAAACAAGGTAAGTTTTAGCCTGACCGGACGTAACAAAACAGCGAACGTTTCGGCAAAGAGCCTTTTTCAACGAACATACAATACACAAATAAAACGAAAATAAAAATAAAAAATAAAATGAAGAAACTTAGCTGCGGTGAAATCCAAAGTATCCAAGAAGGTGAAAATGAGAGACGACAGAGCGAATTTATATAGGAAAGCAGAGAGTGGGCGGGGCAAACGCCTAGGTGGTCAGAGAAAATAAAACATTCATCCCATGTGGGGCGAGTCTACCGTGATTTTCTATTAATCTGTTTTCGATCTGGACCCGCGTGGGTGTGTTTGTACACGAGACAATAGCAGTGACTGCCAGGTCCTTTACACCCATATGGTCGCGTCCATTGAAGTGACGGGAGACGGGACACTGTTTATCTTGTGTAATCGCCCTAATATGTTCAGACATTCGGCACGACAAAGATCGTCACGTCTCTCCTATGTATTTCAAAGGACAGCGCTTACACACAATGGTGTAGACAACTTTGCGGAGAGCGCATTCTCTGATCACCAAGGCGTTTGCCCCGCCCACTCTCTGCTTTCCTATATAAATTCGCTCTGTCGTCTCTCATTTTCACCTTCTTGGATATTTTGGATTTCACCGCAGCTAAGTTTCTTCTTTTTTTTTTTTTATCGTTTTATTTGTGTATTGTATGTTCATTGAAAAAGGCTCTTTGCCGAAACGTTCGCTGTTTTGTTACGTCCGGTCAGGCTAACCCTTACCTTGTTTACGTCTTTTCCACTTACTTTAGAAAGAAACAATAAATTTAGAGTCAGTTCTTACTGTTAGCTCATCCTGTCAATGATCATTTTACTTCTTTTCAAAAAAACAAAGTGATTAGCGTCTTTAAAGTTTCTAAATAAAAGTTAAGTAAATTTATAAAGCCCTTTATGTCTCTTACCTTTTTTTAAAAGTAGACTACTTTAGTTTGTTTATAAAAAATGGGATTTATACCTAGTGATTATGCAATAGACGATGTTGTATACTACCTTTAGTTGCTTTGTTATTGAGAAATCTAATGAGTAAGAAAATAAGTGTAACACGTAACTACGACTCTTAACGAATGTTAATTTAGTGTCTGCAACATTTGTGTTTGTTCTGATTACATTGTTTTAACATGCGGCTTGAATGGCATATTTAGATGCTGTGTGCTTGTCTAGTGAGGTGGACTCGGAGCGTGTACAAATGTACAGGAATGAGAGATGGAAGTCAGTTGCTACTAGAGTCCTGTAGTGTTGACTCAGAGCTGTACAAATACAGCATTTATTGTTACAAAAAGCTATAAAACATTGAAATATTTTCATAACATCTTGTATTGAGATAGTAATCTTAAGGTAAAACTGCGTGCATATACAAGTAAGGAATGTAAAGTGTAATAAAGAACAAGTATGAGAACCTATAACAAAACATAAACTCAAATGTGAACTTAATTTCCATTGTTGGAAATATTTTAATGAACACATCTTGTTGAAGAAACTGTGTTGTGGTTCATGTGTATAGAATATGAAATAAACAGATTAAAGGAAGCAGGTAATAAAAAATGATTGCGAATTTAAACGCATTTTCTAACAAAGATTTCTGATTTTGTTATTCAAGAGAAATCATCAAAGATTAGAATCTACATTAAAATTCATTACGAATCGGTAATTCTAAAAGAAAAGAAAAGATCACGTCATATTCCATCACGCTACATCACACCAAGAATGTGTCTAGACTAGATTTATTTATATGTAATGCGCACAGCGCAACAATCTAACATTTGCACTCACTAAGCGTGAAAACCCCCATTAACTATTATTCTAGATTATTAAAAGCCAAATTAAATATAAAAAATTATGGAACTAAAGAAAACATTGCTATCTACACATTGCTGCTAAAATTACGGGAGTAAAACGGAAATTGACTTTTCAAATGTTTACTCCAACTTGTTCTAAATATTATTATCTACCGTTTGGCATTTGTTTGAACCCGATAGATGTTTATGGTTGGCGAGAAATTAACAAAACGGTGATCATTTTTCGGGTTTTTAGATTTTCAGGAAATTTAGAAAAAACCTTCCCCGTATTTTTTTCTCATGCACATCCTTGGGACCTCCTTAACGTATTTACAAAAGACCCGTACCTTCTATCTAGTATAGTTTAGCAGAAGTTGCTATTAAAGCTTGAACAGACAGGCCAGACATTTCATATATTTAAACGTTATTTTCCCCAAGAGAAATTGCGTTACAAGTATTCTCTATAATTAGAGACTCCAACACACCAGGACTGGATGCAGTG
The DNA here is from genome assembly GCA_002072015.1 of Radix auricularia. Taxonomy (NCBI): domain Eukaryota; kingdom Metazoa; phylum Mollusca; class Gastropoda; family Lymnaeidae; genus Radix; species Radix auricularia. The sequence goes on from MUZC01001667.1 coordinate 536,154, forward strand.
AAGGTAGTTTACTTAGTTTCAAATTCAAACTTGAAAAAGATTTTTTTACTGCGGTTAAAAATACAATAACTCACCAAAACGAATGTCCTATTTCCGTTTGTGTGAAGCCTGAAATTATAATTAAATGGGTAACCTCGCTGCTTGGACGCAATCCTTCCCAAGAGTCTTTGCTGCTGACAATGTGTAGGAATAATGAATTATTGATTCACATAAAATATAACATTTATTGAATTAATACGTTTCTGACCTCAGATTGTTGCTTACTTAAATTTATTAGTGCATTTTCGAGAAGTCGAATGCGCTATTGCACCCGTTTTGTCCGTCTGTCATCACCCTAGATCTCAGCAACCAAATGTCCTAGACCCATGATGTATATATGTTTTTTGTATGTCCTGACCTGCCATTTGTGCATCAACACTCAGTTACTCGATCCGTTAAAAAACCCCGTTAAAACTACCAAAAAAAATTTCGAATCGAGAGATAACACTGGCGCAGGCAACGGCCGCCATTGCCGGAAGTCTTAATATTATCAAAAGTATTAGTTTTTTTGTTGTTGACGTCATTAGAATATATGTAAAAGTTCAGAGAGTTTTACGTCATCATTTGTGGTGACTTCAATCAAGATCTTAGCGGCCCAGGGGCAGAAATTGAAAACCTTTTCGAAACAAGCTTCAACATTCAACTACTTTCACCAAGATTGGCAACCACGATCTATCAAACAACAATTGACGGAGTATTTGGGCGATAAGCTGATTACAATTTAGAATGTTTCATTTATGAGTCCTATTTCAGTGACCACAAACCACTTGTAGTTAGATTAAAGAGAAAATTAAAAAAAAATTAAAATGTAAAGAAATTACTTTTAAATTTAAAAAAATTTCAGGTATATTCATTACACAAGAAAATTCATAAGAATATGTCTAAAATCTAAACACAATTACTGATAACTACATAATGCTGATATCTAACATAAGTACTGATACATAATACGAAAATGCGCTAACACGTCCTGAGCTCCAAAAGGGACCAGGCTTAACATGTTTTTTTTTTTTTGCCTAACTTCATTATCGAAACGTCTTTTGTTTCTACAATTAACAAAAATTTATTGTCTCAGAAATGCTGTCCCCCCGAATGGTGCATTCAGATAATGAGCTACAAATTTTGATCATACATCTTATCTTAGGTATACAAACGCTCCTTCTATGCAGAAGATAATTGCGTCCACAGACCATAACAGATGATCTGTTGGAAAGTGATGCAGCGGTCACAGGCCACTGCTATGAGGGTTCCACGCATGAACCAGCCACTTACTTTTTGTTAGTATTGTCAGAGCTGGGTGACTCAGTGACTCCCTAGGCCCCGTGAACAAATCCTCGCTTTCGTGTGTATTTGAACTCGTGACCATCGGTACGCCAGTCAAGCGCGCTGCCGCTCGACCACCGCGTCCCACAATTTCTGTGTTTGTGTGTGTAAGATTTAGCTCAAAAATACATGTTCAGCAACTTTTCACATAAGCTAGTATATTATTATTATTTGACATTTTTAAAACCGGAAAACCTCATAGCTCAATGAGAAATGTTTTATTTTTATATTAAATTTTAGTTTGAAAAATGCTTTGAAGCATAAATACAGTAAAATTAATTTGTTTTCAAATTGTTAGCATAGTAAAATTAGGAAACTGTTGTTTTCTTTTTCCTTTTTCAAAGCCAATATCGTACTCGTTTGCCGTCAAATCTGGGGTTTACATTTTTTATCACGTAGATTTCTATATGAAGTTGCGAGTTTTGTTAAATTCTGTTATGATACTTATTTTGTTTATTGATTTGAAGTTATAAATATTATTCTGTAATTAGTGTCTGCATTTTAGGAGGAAACCGATGACCCAAGTCAAAAATTTCTGATTTAGAGATAATTATTAGTGCATATATAATTAAACGCTATTGTTGTTGAAGTAATAAACTAGGGACAGCCGGCATGCAAATATCGTGACCGGATATCAAGATTTTTGCCACTATCTGGATTAGGCAAATACTTATTGCAGATCCGAATAGTGAGGAATTTTTAATCAAATTAAATTAATATTAATACGTTTATAAACATATATAGAAAAAGTAAAAAACAATAACCAGAAATGAGCAGTACGCGTTGAGATTTATAGTAAAAACTTTGTTTTTATGGTTTATTTATTATTAATATAATGAATAGTATTTTTGTTGTGATCCACATATATGGAAAGTCGAGACGGTTCGTGGAAGGGCAATACGACATGCCACTATAAACGACGGCTCCGTTTCTCGTTAACAATAAATATGAAGTGTTTTACCGAAGTTGCGTGGAACATGCGTAATGTACCTATACTAATACAAGACTAAGATTAGGCGTACTGTACCTATACTAACACATACTAAGATTTTACGTAGTGTACCTATACTAACACAAGACTAGGATTAGACGTAGTGTACATATACTAACACAAGACTAAGATTAGACTTAGTGTACCTATACTAACACAAGACTAAGTTTATACGTAGTTACCTATACTAACACAAGACTAGGATTAGGCGTAGTGTACCTACACTAACATAAGACTAAGATTAGGCATTGTGTACCTATACTAACATAAGACTAAGATTAGGCGTAGTGTACCTATACTAACATAAGACTAAGATTAGGCGTAGTGTACCTATACTAACACATACTAAGATTTTACGTAGTGTAGGCTACCTATACTAACACATACTAAGATTTTACGTAGTGTACCTATACTAACACAAGACTAAGATTAGACGTAGTGTACATATACTAACACAAGACTAAGATTAGACGTAGTGTACCTATACTAACACAAGTCTTAGATTAGGTGTAGTGTACCTATACTAACACAAGACTAAGTTTATACGTAGTTACCTATACTAACACAAGACTAAGATTAGGCGTAGTGTACCTACACTAACATAAGACTAAGATTAGGCAATGTGTACCTATACTAACATAAGACTAAGATTAGGCGTAGTGTATCTATACTAACATAAGACTAAGATTAGGCGTAGTGTACCAATACTAACATAAGACTAAGATTATGCGTAATGTACCAATACTAACAAAAGACTAAGATTATGCGTAGTGTACCAATACTAACATAAGACTAAGATTAGGCGTAGTGTACCAATACTAACATAAGACTAAGATTAGGCGTAGTGTACCTATACTACCATAAGACTAAGATTAGGCGTAGTGTACCTATACTAACATAAGACTAAGATTAGGCGTAGTGTACCTATACTACCATAAGACTAAGATTAGGCGTAGTGTACCAATACTAACATTAACATAAGACTAAGATTAGGCGTAGTGTACAAATACTAACATAAGACTAAGATTAGGCGTAGTGTACCAATACTAACATAAGACTAAGATTAGGCGTAGTGTACCTCTACTAACACAAGACTAAGATTAGGCGTAGTGTACCTCTACTAACACAAGACTAAGATTAAAGTGAATTTAAATGAAATCATTGAACGTTTGGAGTTGAATCGATCTTATTAAAATGTCTTACAAGTGGTTGCTTATTTCACAGGAAGTTCTTACACCGGTTGTTACTTACAAGTTAACAATTCTTTACATCACTACAATCATATCTATTATGGAAACAGATCAAGCACGTTTGGAGCTTACATGTTTGCCATCAATTCACATTCAGCAATGTGTCATCCATTGGGTATATCTAACACAAGTCAACCATCTGAGGTAGGTACCTTTCAATGTGTCATCCATTGGGTATCTCTAACACAAGTCAACCATCTGGGGTAGGTACCTTTCAATGTGTCATCCATTGGGTATCTCTAACTACTCTAACACAAGTCAACCACCTGGGGTAGGTACCTTTCAATGTGTCATCCATTGGGTATCTCTAACACAAGTCAACCATCTGGGGTAGGTACCTTTCAATGTGTCATCCATTGGGTATCTCTAACACAAGTCAACCACCTGGGGTAGGTACCTTTCAATGTGTCATCCATTGGGTATCTCTAACACAAGTCAACCACCTGTGGTAATTCTGAGTATTTGATTGTGTCTTGTATACAGTCTAAGAGTTGTATATTAGTATCCTTTTTTTGTCCCTTACTTATGTATAGGTTAACCTTTCTATAGTTCTTTCTATTAAATTTATATTAGCCCGTGCAACCGTATCCATGCAGCAGCCATTATGACAGGAACTTGTCATGATTGTATGTTTCGTTCTGCATCATTTTGGTTTTTGTTCTACATTGATATACTAACAAATTTTCTCAAACACGCAATGTCAGATAATGCGATCAACATTGAGACTGACAGATTTTCAAAGAAGTGGGTTTTTATCCTCTCTCTCTCATATTCTAAATTTAATATAATATTAACTAGAGATTTCGATTTTAACTTGTAATAATTTTATAGGAAAAAATGTTTAATTTATTTATTTGAAATGTTTGGTTTGTACGAACATAAATTTTAATGTTTTCTCTGATTGTGAACGAATTTTGTGTGAGCCATTTATTTAGAAAGTAGCTGAATTTTTTAATGAGTTATCCGAAACTTATATAAATCCTTGTTCAATTGAAAAGTGTTTTTTAACAATTTATTTTTTTTCTACAGGATCTTTACTTAGCTGACATACAAAAATATCTGGATCATCTAATAATGAAAGGCGCTGACCATAAATGTGACTCTACAACACCTACAACACAATCTTCTAACAGAGATGAAACAACTACTGATGACTATGAAAGCAGTAGTGTGACTATCACACCTACAACACAATCTTCTAACAGAGATGAAACAACTACTGATGACTATGAAAGCAGTAGTGTGACTATCACAGACAACTTAAACACATTGGTCCCTAGGGGAATATCCAATATTTCAGGTGTGGCAGCCGATCTACTGTCCATTTGGTCAAATCTCACTGGAGCATCAAAAGAGGAGTTTGTAAGGAAGTTAAAAAATGAAATCAGCAAAACTCTGTATGTCGATGAACACAACACTTCGTCTTTCACCAGGTCAAAGATTTCAGTACCTGATTATCGAGTCTCTTCTATGACAATGGGTTCAATAGGGCTGGCTGTTATTGTTGTAGTCTTTGGAATTGTTGGTCTCTTTGACTTAATTTCTCTCTTCAGCAACATTGTCTCATCATTAAAAGCGAAACACAAATTAAATACTAACAAATAAGATCAGATATTTATTTAATTTGAGTTTTAATTCATCTTTGATGCAATAAATAATCAGCTTTGTTTGAAAATATTTGTGTTATTGGTGGCCTCTTTTGTCGTGCTTTCATAATTCTTTTTGATTAAAAAAAAATTTAGTTAAAATTGTTACACAATGCCGAACGTGCATGCAGAGCACGATAGTGGTTGAAAGCTTTTATTTTATTTAAATGATCATTGGCACAAGTTTTATATTTGCATGTATATATACAAATTTCTAAAGTCGTATTTAAAAATTAATATAAATATATATAATACTAGCAATTTCCCCGCGCTTTGCTGCGGGAAGTTGGAGAAATAGTGATGAGTGAGTGAATAAAAAACTACATTTTTGCCCCTGGCGCCCAGCAAGGGATATTTAAATATTTTATCACCTGCTGCCATCGTGGAAGTGTATTTACCCCCCCCCCCCAACGTTTCATGCCTTTACCTATTTAGGAAATAGGAAAAATAGTGCTTTTCAATTTGTATATAGCATATATTAGGAAAAAAATACGTTTTTGAGGCCCCGGCCCCAATGAGTGTGAATGTTAAAATTATATTACGCTAATTTTCGTCGTGAGAGGTTACCCAACAACTTCCAAAAGTTTTATGTTTTTACCTACACGATGAATTGTGGAATTTGAGATGAGCCGGTTTTTAATATAAGAAATAGCTATATTTGGGCCACCGGCCCCCAATGAATAAGAATTTACCATTCTCTTTCACCAACTTTCATCGGGAGATGGTACTAAACAACTTCCCAAAGTTTCATGCTTCTACATACATGGGGAAAGGGAGAATTATTGATGTTCAGTTTTTATATAGTTTATATCAGAAAAAACTACATTGGGCCCCCCCCTGGGCCCCAGTAAGAGATATTTTAAATATTGTTTCATCTGCTACCATCGTGAAAGTGTAATTATCAACTCCCCAACGTTTCATGAGTCTACCTACTCGAGAAATAGGAGAATTCGTGATTTTCAAGTTTTATAAAACTCATATAAGAAAAAAAGTTTTGGGGGGCCCCGGCCCCCATGAGTGTGTATTTCAAAATTCCTTTACACCAACATTTGTCGTAAGAGGGTACTTAACAATTACCCAAAGTTTCATGCTCTTAACTACATGGACAATTGGAGAGTTAGTGATAAGTCGTTTTTTAATGTAATAAAAAATGTATTTGGGCCCCCGTCCCCCAATAAGAGTGAATTTTAACATTCTTTTTGCCAATTTTGTCGGGAGGTTGTACTCTGAAAATTTCAAAAGTTTCATGCTTCTACCTATATGGGAAATAGGAGAATTATTGATTTTTCAATTTTTATATAGCTCATATTATAAAGAGAAAAAAACGTTTTTGGAGTCCCAGCCCCCATTAGTTCGAAATTTAACTTTCTCTTTTGCAAATTATCATCGAAAGCAAGTAATCAAAAAATCTACAAAGTTTCAAGCTTCTACCTATACGGGAAATAGGAGAATTAATGATTTGAATTTTTAAAAAGCTCATATAAGGAAAAAAAAACTTTTTGGGTGCCCCATTATTTTTTGGCCCCCGTACCCCATTTTGTGGGAATTAAAAATTCTCTTTTCTCAAATTATCATCGGGAGATTGTACTCAACAGCTTTCTAAAGTTTCATGCTTTTAACTAAATGGAGTATGGGCGAATTAGTGATTTTTACTTTTTAAATTTGGGCCCCCGGCCCCCCAGTAAGAGATATTGTAATTATTATTTCACCTGCTAGCATCATGAAAGTGTATTTAACAACTCTTCGACGTTTCAAGAGTCTACCTACTCGGGAAATAGGATAATTGGTGATTTTAAATTTTTATATAGCCCATATAATGAAAATATTGTTTTTGAGGCCCCAGCCCCCTTAAGTGCGAATTTTAATATTTTCTTTCCCCAATTGTCGTTGGAAGCATGTACTCAATAAATTTCCAAAGTGTCATGCTTCTACCTACACGGGAAATTGAAGAATTATTGATTTTCAATTAGTATATTGCTTATATAAGGAAAAAAAACGCTTTTGAGGCCCCGGCCCACATGAGTGTGAACTTCAACATTCTTTTTCGCCACTATTCGTTTTGAGAGGGTACCCAACGACTTCCCAAAGTTTCATGCTTCTACCTACACGGAAAACAGGAGAATTAGTGATTTTCAATTTTTGTATAGCTCAAATTAGGGAAAAACGTTTTTGGGGCCCCAGCCCCACATGAGCGAGATTTGTACAATTATTTTTTGCCAATTTTAGTCCTGACAAGGTACACAAAAACTTCCCAAAGTTTCATGATTCTACCTTTACGGGAAATATGAGAAATAGTGATTTTCAATTTTTATATAGCTCATATAAGGAAAACAACATTTTTTGGGCCCCGCCCCCCATGAGTTGCAAATTTATTTTTTTTCCCCACAATTATCGTCAGGAGCAAGTACTTAAAAAATTTCCAAAGTTTCATGCTTCTACCTACACGGGAAATAGAAAAATTGATGATTTTCAATTTTTATAGTGCTCAAATAAGGAAAAAATGTTTTTGGGCCCCCGGCCGCACATGAGTGAGATTTTTAAAATTCTTTTTCGCCAATTTTGTCGATAGTGGGTACACAACAACTTACCAAAGTTTCATGTTTCTACCTACACGGGAAGTTGAAGAATTAGTGATGTAGGAAAGAACAGTTTTTGGGCCCCCGGCCCCACATGAGCGAGATTTAAAAAATTATTTTTCGCCAATTTTCGTAGCTATAGGGTACCCAATAACTTCCCAAAGTTTCATGCTTCTACGGACACGGGAAATAGGAAAATTGATGATTTTCAATTTTTAAATGGCCCATATGAGGAAAAACTTTTGGGGCTCCGGGCCCCATATGAGGGAGAGTTTTAAAATTCTTTTTCAAAAATTATTTGTCTTTATTGGGTACCCAACAACATCCTATAGTTTCACGTTTCTACCTAACTGTAACTTGGAGAATTAGTGATGTTAAAAAAAACAGTTTTTGGGCCCCCGGCCCCACAAGAGCGAGATTTTAAAAATTCTTTTTCCCCAATTTTCGTAGTGAGAGGGTACTTAACAACTTCCCAAAGTTTCATGCTTCTACCTACACGAGAAGTTGGAGAATTAGTGATGAATCAGTGAGTGAGTGAGTCAGTCAGACAGTCAGTCAGTGAGGGCTTTCCCTTTTATTAGTATAGATTATATATTTAAAAAGGTCTATCGTGTGCTTTTATTTTGTTATTCACATAATTTAGTCAGTTTATCTGGACTGTCCATCTGCTGGTAATTTGCCGGGACAGTCCCTAAATTTAAACTCTGTCCCGGAATCCTGTCAGGGACGCAATTTGTCCCGGAATTTAGAAATTAAAAAAGTTTTTGTATGAAAATTAAGTATTTTTTATGAATAAAGTCAAAAATTTAAATGTCATTCATATTTTTTGAACTTTTGTCAAGCACGTCGATCCAAATATAAACTGACAATTAGCAGAAATGGTTACAAGAAAAGCTTTCACCTGATAAGATTTGGGCAAATTTATTTATTCACTTTCGCACCAACACAGGACAACTGGTAAATTTGGAAAAAACTAGTGGAATTTGCTTTCGCTTTAGCAGGAACCTGCACTGAAGTTGAGCGCTTGTTTTCTTACATGAATCAGATTTGGACTGACCAAAGAAGCCAGCTGGAGATCTCCACAGTTGATGCTCTCTTATCAATTCAATACAATTTAAACATGAATTAAAGCATTTTCTATGATGCCATCAAGAAGATTGACAAATTTCTTTTAAAAAAACCACTCAAGCGAAAAATATATTTAAAAATGTACAGTAATATTAAAAATATAATGAATTTAAAGAGTTTTTAAAAAGTATTAAAATTTTTAAAAAATTAATGAATGGCTATTTTATGATTGCTTTATGATTTAAGTAAGCTATTTAAGGAAATTTTTTAGGTTATTTACTTATTTTTAATTTGTCCCGGAATTGAACAAAAATGTCCCGGATTTTTTCGAAAAACCTCTGGACAGTCTAGTTTATCGATATATATAATTCAGCAAAGCGAGTATGTGCCATCAAGAATCGCGAATGATCCTCGCTGGGGTCGACCAATCACAGCTGAGAAGTGTAATGAGTGGAATGAAAAGAAATTAAAAACGTTGGGGAAATAATGCTTCTTGCGTGCGCTTGCATTGTTCACTTACAGAATAATAAATGATTCGTAGTTTAGTGGTTATCATATCCGCCTTTCACAGCGAAGATCGTGTGTTTATGCACCAGTGGATTTTTTTTTTTTAAACTTTAAAATAATTATTGTGTCTGCCCATTTGTTTACTCACTTTTTGCGAACACGATTATCCTTCACAAGGATCGGTCAAACACAGTTTATTGTTGGCAAGGGTGAACCTTGACGAGGATCGGTCAAACACAGTTTATTGTTGGCAAGGGATGGTAGGAAAACCTGGGGGCAGGCAACAAAAACCGAAGTTCGCATGTCGCCACGTTTACTCGATTTTTTTTCAATACTTCGTTTTGGAGTCCGTTCTCTAACCACCCCCCCCTGTTCTTTGCACTATCTGGAGCAAGTCTGCGGCGTATGCTACGCCATGGATCATATTTAGTTAATATACTAAGTTAATAGAAACCATAATAAGTTCCCAAAAACTCAACACTAAATCTCCAACAAATCCTAGATATGCAAAGCATAAATTGTTGACGTGCAATCCTTATACTTATAGTTACTTATGAAATGTCAGTATGATTTGACTTTACATACAAGCATATGTGGTAATGTGCTGAAGACATTACTGTCATTTTCTTCTAATTTAGTTCTATAAATAATATTTAAAACAATGGCTATCAGAATGATTGATATTCCATGACCAAAGTTAAGAAACAATTACCTGATTTAAAAAAACATATATAGATAAATTTAATTCATGAGAATTTAGAACAAACACAAGAAGCAAGCAAATAAGCATGACAAATAACCTTCGATAAGTTTGACCAATCACATTTTGTGATTGGCGGGCGAGGGTGGTGTAGGTAACAGCAACCACAATATAGTTTCTCTAGACATTCACTCGCGTTGTTCTCACTTTTTCGTGCTGCTGTTATTTCCGTTTTTTTAAAACTTTTTTGCTCTCTCTATGAGCACGTTTGTGGAATGTGCTAAGCTGCGGTTCATATTTATCATTAAAATTAAGGTAGTGAGTATAGCCTCGTCAAAACGACCCAATATGCGGCTGCATACGCGCTCGTTCACTTCCGGTTATTGCTATTCTTAGTAACATTGTTTATAAAATGATGTTTATAAAATTGAAGAGTTACAAGTATTTACTGCGCCTTTCATTGAACCTCCGATTCTATATGTGCATTCAAACAATCTCTAAAATATATCACTAAACCTAACCCAAAACCCTAAAAACTATCACTAAACCTAACCCAACCCTAAATACTATCACTAAACCTAACCCAAACCCTAAAAGCTATAACTAAACCTAACCCAAACCCTAAAAACTATCACTAAACCTAACCCAAACCCTAATAACTATCACTTAACGTAACCCTAAAGTCTATCCCTAAGCCTAACATCAAAACAAACCATTTAAAAAAAAAAAAATCTTATTCATAATCAATTCATGTAGTATTGTTTGAAAAAAAAATAAAAAAATAGGCATCAATAAGAAATCGAACCCCGGACCTGCGATGTAGCGTACTATCGTACTATCAATATGACCACACAGCCACACATTCTCAGATGAAATTTTTGACCTTATAAAAAAATATTACTAAGAATAGCAATAACCGGAAGTGAACGAGCGCGTATGCAGCAGCATATTGGGTCGTTTTGACGAGACTATACTCACTACCTAAAATTAATATATAATGCATTTAACTCATAAAGTCAACATCTATGTTTTTCAGGTATGTAAATGAAATAAGATAATAATAAATTGTCAGCGCCTTTGTTTCAAAGCCTGCAAAATATCTAAGTACGCTATTATGAAACCAGTTACAGCTTTAAAAATCTAAGAACTATCAAAAATATTTGAATAAATGATCAAAAGTAATGAACCTAAGAAAAAAAAATTAAATAAATTTTAAAAAGATAATTTTTTAAAACAATAATTTATAAGTCTTTTTGGTGTAAGTGTTAAGAGTTATATTAAATTAATCATGTGAGGCTATGCTGACGGAAATTAATTAAATGACTTTAAGCTCTTCACTGATAACTTTTCTCGAGCAAAAAAAGAACGTTGGCCTATCTCATGATAATCAGAAATTAATCAACCATCAATCTGACATTCTCTTAGGAGGGTTAAGCAAAGAACCTTGTATTATGTGGCTTACAGCAACACCTTTGGTGAGCCTCAAGACTTCCACCGCTGTTTTAATATTTCCTAGCCTGTCTGCACACACAATAAATAATTTATCAAAGATTATCTGGTATGGAAGGTATTCAACAAACTGCTCAGAAATCGAATGTAGAAAGGAAATTGTTAAAAGCTGAACAATTGTTGAAGTTTGGTTCACATCTACAATATAACCCGTAATTAAGAAGAAGAAAGAAATATAAAGTAATGACATAAATCAATAAATGTTGTTTATTAGTAATTTCAAATATATATATATATGTTCGTAAATGTCTAAGATGTTAACACATTCTTTCCCATGGTCTTTGATAATATATTCAATAATATCCAAAAGGAAATATACACATGTTTCAAAATTTTAAATTGCACTGGTTGTTCCCGTGGGCCCTTAATGTCGTGTTTTGGGCTATATATGCTAAACAAATAATTTAAGCATTATTTATTGCTACATGAAAGAATCTTGACCAAAATTTGGTAACTAAAACTTGGTAATTGAATACACTCCAGCAACGGATTCTAGCACAATTATATTTTTAACAACTACTAATAAATGGATGTGGGCCCAAAAATGACATCTTCTCTCTTATAAGCTAAATAAAAACATTTTTCAAAAATTGGATACCTGGTTAATGAATGGATCTAAATACAAAATACTTGATGGCACATAGTAAAAATACTTCTGTTCAGTAGGAGCGTCTGTAATATTTAAGATAAGATAAGATACTCTGGGAATATGAACTTTTATTATCCATTTTTTTTTTTTTTTTTTTTTTTTTTTTTTGAGGTGGGACCGAAATCTTTGCTGTTGTTGTAAGTCTTCTCGCTTTAACACGATATTGGCAAATATTAATACTTTTATCAATCTTTATTCATATAACAATATATATGGATTATGAAATTTAGACCTTGCCTATTTTGGTTCACTAGGGTCATTATATTTATATAAGTTTTATAATTATTATTTTATTCTACCCATCGCCATGATAATTTGATTATTGTTAATTGTAATGACAAGAAAAAAAAGTATCACTTATTTTGGGATTATAGCCCTTTATGTTTTACTTTCTGTGTAAGCCTTATAATCAGTATTTATTTAGCGAATCGCACTTAAATTTAGTTTTTTAAGCACACTTCCGCAATGAATTCTGACTTAATTGTGTTGTTTTTTTTAAAAAGTATAACTCATTACTTTCTTTCAATTTATTCGTTTTTACTGAGGTTACGTGTCAGCTAGTACCATAAATGTAAACAACATCCCCACCCCCATCCCCCGGTAGGCCATGGGACCAATGCTTCTAACAGGAAACATAAAACCACTTCTTGAATAGGTTCAATCTGTAATGATAAAAAGCAAAACCCTGACAGACTCATCACTATTTCTCCAACTTACCATGTAGGTACAAGTATAAGCATAAAAATGTTGGGCGTTGTTAAGTACGCTCCAGTGATGTACCGTGCAAACACATACTTGAAAAATAACTCACTTGAGCCAAAGTGTAATAACCACAATACTTTTAAGGGCATTAACTTCAACCAAAACACATCCTAAAAATCATAGTAACATATCTATAGTTATAATAATAATAATAATAATAATAATAATAATAAAATGATAATTTATATAGCGCTGTATCCCAGCAAGGAGCCAGGCTCACAGCGCTTTACATGGAAATAACAATACATATATCAATAAAAAGAAACATTCATATCATATTAACTACATAAATGACAATAAGCTATACTCAATACATCAGCTACGTTAATCATTTCAAGAAATTTTAATATATTAATTTTCAAAATAGATTTTAAAAAGATGTGTCTTAAGTGCAGTCTTGAATGACTTAGCAGTTGAAATGCTACGGATGTGTAATGGAAGAGAATTCCATTGTTTGGCTGCACAAAAAGAGAATGACCTTTCGCCAAATGTTTTAGTTCTTGTCTTAGGAACACAGCTATTATAATATATAAACCACCACAACACTAAACACAACACACACACTCAGTACCTGACTACACCTCTATCTTAAGTACAATAAAAGAAATTACACTAAAACAATGGAAACATAAAATATGTAGACGTAGGCAATAGCACCCTAATTTTAATCTTGCTTCTCTCCGGCGACGTAGAATTTAACCCAGGCCAAGTATCATCTAAATGCCAAATTTTTAGAAAAACATGCACAAGTAAACAAGGACCAATTCAGTGTGATACCTGCAATGAATGGTACCACACAGTTTGCCTGCATGGTAATACACCCAAGTACATATCAATGGGCCTAAGAAATAAATATACATCTTGGCACTGCACACATTGTGGATTTCCCCAAATCAATTCAGACCTTTTTAATTATAGGGACCTGATCACCACAAACTTTTACAGTGTATTGGCTAATTCTAATATAAGAAACACCCTAGATAAAATTAGACCTGCCACACAAACCCATGAAAATAAAAAAATCTAATAATACTGACAATCAATACACTCTCAAAACTGTAATAATTAATTTCCAAAGCATAAAAAATAAAATTCCAGATTTAGAACTCCTAATAAAAACAGAAGAACCAGACATAATTGCTGGTTCTGAAACTTGGTTGAGCCCCAACATACATAACTCTGAAATTTTTAGCAGCAATTATAATATATTTAGAAAAGATAGAACAGACAACCATGGTGGCGTCCTACTTGCAATAAAATCAACTCTCATAGCCGAAGAAATTAACACACAACCAAACTCTAATATAGAATCTGTTTTTTGCAAAATAGTTACACCAAATTCATCACCCTTTATTGTAGGCAGTATATATAGGCCGAGTTTTTCCTCATTATTCGTACTTTGCTGGCGACGAGGGAATTATCCGTGTCACAGTCGGCACTGTGATAGCTGCGAGTGAGTAGGACGCTAGCTAGTTGTGCACGCCTGGTGATAATGAGGTCCAGCTGGTGCCATTGGTGGGATCGAGGATGTCTCCAAGATACTTGATGTATATCCTTGCACTTGAAGAAAGTGTTGGTCACACACAAGCCTCGTGAGCAGCACAATTCCAGAAGCCTTTGTCCATTTTCATTTAACTTTCCTCTTCCAAATAGTCCAAGGCAGGTGGGCCAGGCTTCGTGGTCGCTCCCCACTCTAGCATTGAAATCTCCTAGGAGATAGATTGCCTCGTCTTTGTGGATGCCGGCTATTGCCTGGTCTAACGCTCCATAGAACTGGTCCTTCTCTTCCGGAGTTGAATAGAGTGTTGGGGCATACACACTAAGAATGTTTGCTGGGCCCGCAGTTGTTCTGAGTCTTAGAGTGAGGATCCTCTCCGTGCCTGATGACGGTGGTTCAATGGATGGTAGAAGAGTGTTTTTAACAGCGAAACCCACACCATGCTGTCTAGGTTCGTCTTTCGGTCTGCCTTGCCAGAAGAAGGTGTAATTGGCCTCTTTGAGTGAACCGTTGTCTGGGAGCCTGGTCTCCTGAAGGCATGCTATGTCAATCTTTAGCCTTTTAAGTTCTCTATCGATTATTCCTGTCTTCCGTGTGTCGTTTATGGACTGCAGATCATCAGTGATGCCGGGACACATAGTCCTCACGTTCCAGCTAGCGATTCGAAGAGCTGGGGTCTTCTTTTTCTTTTTTGTATTTCTTGGTGCAGGGCTTAGTGGCCCACTTGTTGAGTGGTACTCTAATCTCCACGCACCCAGTGGAGAAGGCAGGCCATGACGGGATAGCACCTATTTGACTGGGGGCTGCCCAGTTTGAGGCGGGCGGTAGCTGTCCAGTGAGACATTGGTAGTCTCTCCCACCGTCGGAAGCAGCCCCTGGCGCCTAGCTCTACGTCAATTGAGCTTTGGCTTATAACCGGTAACTGCTGCTTCCCGTGTTTTGTCGACACCTTGCGGCGACGCTGGAGTGTCCTCTCCAGAGGTGATGCAAGCCTGGGCGGGTATTATGGAGAATTAGCTGCTGCCCATACAGCATATCCCCCCTCTCCACGTCAATGGTGTAACCAAGGGAACGACTTGCGTCGATGCAGCTTGGCTGCCATTGGCGTCGCAGGAGCTGCCGGTATGTACATAAGTCTTATGTATAGACCNGGAGATTAGAGTACCACTCAACAAGTGGGCCACTAAGCCCTGCACCAAGAAATACAAAAAAGAAAAAGAAGACCCCAGCTCTTCGAATCGCTAGCTGGAACGTGAGGACTATGTGTCCCGGCATCACTGATGATCTGCAGTCCATAAACGACACACGGAAGACAGGAATAATCGATAGAGAACTTAAAAGGCTAAAGCATGCCTTCAGGAGACCAGGCTCCCAGACAACGGTTCACTCAAAGAGGCCAATTACACCTTCTTCTGGCAAGGCAGACCGAAAGACGAACCTAGACAGCATGGTGTGGGTTTCGCTGTTAAAAACACTCTTCTACCATCCATTGAACCACCGTCATCAGGCACGGAGAGGATCCTCACTCTAAGACTCAGAACAACTGCGGGCCCAGCAAACATTCTTAGTGTGTATGCCCCAACACTCTATTCAACTCCGGAAGAGAAGGACCAGTTCTATGGAGCGTTAGACCAGGCAATAGCCGGCATCCACAAAGACGAGGCAATCTATCTCCTAGGAGATTTCAATGCTAGAGTGGGGAGCGACCACGAAGCCTGGCCCACCTGCCTTGGACTATTTGGAAGAGGAAAGTTAAATGAAAATGGACAAAGGCTTCTGGAATTGTGCTGCTCACGAGGCTTGTGTGTGACCAACTCTTTCTTCAAGTGCAAGGATATACATCAAGTATCTTGGAGACACCCTCGATCCCACCAATGGCACCAGCTGGACCTCATTATCACCAGGCGTGCACAACTAGCTAGCGTCCTACTCACTCGCAGCTATCACAGTGCCGACTGTGACACGGATCATTCCCTTGTCGCCAGCAAAGTACGAATAATGAGGAAAAACTCGTACCACACAAAGAAAAAGGGAAGTCCACGCATCAATACCTCCTGCATGAAAGACCCTGCGATAGCGCAGCTGTTCAAAGACAAGGTGAAGGAAAGTCTCTCAAAGATGTCCCCATGCGTCACCATTGACTCCAAATGGACGCAACTGAGAGACACAATCTATACATCCGCAATACAAGCCTTTGGCAAAAAATCTCACAAAAACACGGACTGGTTTGATGAACATTGGGACGAGATGAAACCCGTCACTGAAGCAAAAAGGAAAGCTCTTATGGCTTACAAGGAAAAGCCTACACCTGACAATTTGCATGCTTTAAAAACAGCTAAGTCACTTGCCCAAAAGGTTGCACGTAAATGTGTCAATACCTACTGGCTTAAGCTCTGTTCCAGTATACAATCAGCTGCAGACATGGGCAATGCAAAAGTCATGTACGAAAACATCAAAAAGGCAACGGGCCCCTTGACGTCAAAAGCTGCTCCCCTAAAGTCCAAAAATGGAGAAATTATTCAAGACCAGGCAGCACAGCTAAAACGGTGGGTTGAGCATTATCTGGAATTGTATTCAACAGTTACCACAGTCTCCAGCACCGCTCTAGATGACATCCCAGATATGCCACTCATGGAAGAACTTGATGTCGTGCCCACACAGGAAGAGCTGAGCAAAGCAATTGACAGTCTAGCTTGTGGAAAAGCGACTGGGAATGATGGAATACCACCTGAGGTTCTAAAGAGTGGCAAGACAGCTTTACTCCAACCATTGCACGAGATTCTGTCCCTCTGCTGGGAACAGGGCTACATCCCCCAAGACCTAAAGGATGCAAATATAGTGACACTATATAAAAACAAAGGTGATAGGAGTGATTGCAATAATTATCGCGGCATTTCACTCCTTAGTATTGTAGGAAAGACATTGGCCCGCGTTATACTAAAACATTTACAAAGCCTAGCATCCCGCGTCTATCCAGAATCTCAGTGTGGTTTCCGGTCCGGTCGGTCTACCATAGACATGGTGTTCTCCATACGACAGCTCCAGGAAAAATGCAGAGAGCAGCAGATGCCACTATACATTGCATTTGTGGACCTTACAAAAGCCTTCGACTTAGTCAGTCGCAACGGGCTATTCCAAATACTGGCAAAAATTGGATGTCCCCCTCACCTACTTGCCATCATCAGACAGTTCCATGAAAATATGCTTGGCACAGTACAGTTCGATGGAGCTAAGTCAGAGGCCTTCCCTGTCAGCAGCGGAGTTAAACAAGGTTGTGTACTCGCACCAACACTCTTCGCAATATTCTTCTCTGTACTTCTTCGATACGCATTCAAGGATAGCAGTGAGGGAATCTGGTTACATACCAGAGCTGATGGAGGACTTTTCAACACTGCCCGCCTCCGAGCCAAGACCAAAACGACCAAAATTTCCTAAGTAAATTCAGCATAGTTAGCCCCGTAGAAGAATTATGGAAAGAAATATAAACACACCTGAAAACCATAATGGATCAGTATGTTCCAACAAAAATAACTTCAAATAGAATTAATATATGCTGGTTAAATTTTAAATTAAAAACTTATTGCAAACTAAAGGAGAATTTATTTAAGAAATTTAAGGCTACCAATTTAGAAAGGATACACAAAAAATACTTAAAAATTAAACACTTGACACAAAAACTTAGCCGTAACCTCCAAAATAATTATATAAACAATGTGATAACTAAAGATAACAATACAAAATTATGGTCCTTTATCAAATAAAAAAAAATGGAGCCTTCAGGTATAGCCACACTAAAAGGCTCAAATAATAAAACCTATAATGATAAAGTGACTATGGAATTTCAATAAATTTAAATAAATTGGAAGAAATAGGTAACATAACTGTGGATGAGATAAGTATACATTCACTCCTAAAAAACTTAAAAATAAACAAAGCTACTGGCCCAGATGAATTGCCTGCAAGGTTATTAAAAGAATTAAGCAATGAACTGTCCCCAATCCTTATGTTCTTTTTCAAGCCTCTCTAAACCAGGGTAAAGTGCCCCAGGATTGGAAATTAGCCAATGTAACGACACTCTTTAAGAAAGGTGGTAAGTCCGACCCTGGTGATTACATACCTGTATCACTTACTATTATCACCTGTAAATTACTGGAACACATAATATATAGCAGAATAGTTAAACACCTTGACACATATAATGCCCTATGCCCACACCAACATGGCTTTAGAAAGAACAGATCATGTGAAACACAATTGATAGGTCTAATAGATGATCTATCAAAAGGCTTAGATAATAATGATTAAATAGACACATTATTACTAGACTTCTGAAAAAGAGTAAATTAGTAATTAAACATAAGGTAATTAATTCTAATTTAGAAATACAACACAAAGATAACTTAATACAACCCCCAAATAGACATAAAGATAAAAACACCTTTCTTATTCCATATGCAAGAACAAACACATACAACTTTTATTTCTCTCCGTCCGGTATTTGGGCGTGGAATGGGTTGCCTGAAGAAACCAGGAAAGCCAACACTTTATCATCATTTAAAACTCTAGTAAGAATACAGGACTAAACACAAACCAGAGAAATACGTAGGACGCAATAATCTTCTGTGCAGAAGGAGCGTCTGTAACATATAAAATAAGATAAGATAAGTGTAGTTTTTCTTCTTTGAGCTAAATAAATATGTGTTATTACTTTGGATAATGTGTAAATTGATGAATCTTGAGCAGGCTGGTTATATAAAAACTTGATGGCCCATATTAATAATCTACAGGGAATAAAACTTAGAGTATTTTTTTTCTAAAAGTTTTAAGACATTTTGTTAATTTTTTATTGCCCGCGATTTTTTATAATTATATGCAGACAAATGTATCAATCATGTTCCAGATTGAAATCGACTATTATTTTTAACTTTAAATCTTACACTGTTTGGGCCCCATGACCCGTAAGGTAGTTTTTTATGATTTAAGATGAATATACGATAACTGGTTCATCCCATTGATATCAAAGTTTCTGGAAAAAATGTGGTTTAAATACGACTAATTGTGCTCGGGAGTTAAAAAAGTTGTTTAAATACGACTAATTGAGGGCGGGAGTTAAAAAAGTGGTTTAAATACGACAAATTGTGGGCGGGGGGTAAAAATGTGGTTTAAATACGACTAATTGTTGGCGGGAGTTAAAAAAGTGGTTTAAATACGACTAATTGTGGGCGGGGGTTAAAAATGTGGTTTAAATACGACTAATTGTGGGCGGGAGTTAAAAAAGTTGTTTCAATATGACTAATTGTGGGCGGGTGTTAAAAAATGTGGTTTAAATACGACTAATTGTGGGCGGGAGTTAAAAAATGTGGTTTAAATACGACTAATTGTGGGCGGGAGTTAAAAATGTGGTTTAAATACGACAAATCGTGGGCGGGAGTTAAAAAATGTGGTTTAAATACGACTAATTGTGGGCGGGAGTTAAAAAATGTGGTTTAAATACGACTAATTGTGGGCGGGAATTAAAAAATGTGGTTTAAATACGACTAATTGTGGGTGGGAGTTAAAAAGTGGTTTAAATACGACTAATTGTGGGCGGGAGTTAAAAAATGTGGTTTAAATACGACTAATTGTGGGCGGGAATTAAAAATGTGGTTTAAATACGACTAATTGTGGGCGGGAGTTAAAAAATTTGGTTTAAATACGACTAATTGTGGGCGGGAGTTAAAAAATGTGGTTTAAATACGACTAATTGTGGGCAGGAGTTAAAAAAATTGTTTAAATACAACTAATTGTGGGCGGGAGTTAAAAAATGTGGTTTAAATACGACTAATTGTGGGCGGGAGTTAAAAAAGTTGTTTAAATACGACTAATTGTGGGCGGGAGTTAAAAAA
>MUZC01001667.1:556600-569739 GCA_002072015.1 Radix auricularia
AAAAATGTGGTTTAAATACGACTAATTGTTGGCCGGGAGTTAAAAAAGTGGTTTAAATACGACTAATTGTGGGCGGGAGATAAAAAAGTGGTTTAAATACGACTAATTGTGGGCGGGAGTTAAAAAAGTGGTTTAAATACGACTAATTGTGGGCGGGAGTTAAAAAAGTGGTTTAAAAACGACTAATTGTGGGCGGGAGTTAAAAAAGTGGTTTAAATACGACTAATTGTGGGCGGGAGTTAAAAAAAGGTTTAAAAACGACTAATTGTGGGCGTGAGTTAAAAATGTGGTTTAAATACGACTAATTGTGGGCGGGAGTTAAAAAATGTGGTTTAAATACGACTAATTGTGGGCGGGGGTTAAAAATGTGGTTTAAATACGACTAATTGTGGGCGGGGGTTAAAAATGTGGTTTAAATACGACTAATTGTGGGCGGGAGTTAAAAATGTGGTTTAAATACCACTAATTGTGGGCGGGAGTTAAAAAAGTTGTTTAAATACAACTAATTGTGGGCGGGGGTTAAAAAAGTTGTTTAAATACGACTAATTGTGGGCGGGGTTTAAAAATCTGGTTTAAATACGACTAATTGTGGGCGGGAGTTAAAAAAGTGGTTTAAATACGACTAATTGTGGGCGGGAGTTAAAAAAGTGGTTTAAATACGACTAATTGTGGGCGGCAGTTAAAAAAGTGGTTTAAATACGACTAATTGTGGGCGGGAGTTAAAAAAGTTGTTTAAATACGACTAATTGTGGGCGGGAGGTAAAAAAGTTGTTTCAATACGACTAATTGTGGGCGGGAGTTAAAAATGTGGTTTAAATACGACTAATTGTGGGCGGGAGTTAAAAAAGTTGTTTAAATACAACTAATTGTGGGCGGAAGTTAAAAAAGTTGTTTAAATACGACTGATTGTGGGCGGAAGTTAAAAAAGTTGTTTAAATACGACTAATTGTGGGCGGGAGTTAAAAAAGTGGTTTAAATACGACTAATTGTGGGCGGGAGTTAAAAAAGTTGTTTAAATACAACTAATTGTTGGCGGGAGTTAAAAAAGTTGTTTAAATACGACTAATTGTGGGCGGGAGTTAAAAAAGGTTGTTTAAATACGACTAATTGTGGGCGGGGGTTAAAAATGTGGTTTAAATACGACTTATTGTGGGCGGGGGTTAAAAATGTGTTTTAAATACGACTAATTGTGGGTGGGAGTTAAAAATGTGGTTTAAATACGACTAATTGTGGTCGGGAGTTAAAAAAGTTGTTTAAATACGACTAATTGTGGGCGGGAGTTAAAAAAGTTGTTTAAATACGACTAATTGTGGGCGGGAGTTAAAAAAGTTGTTTAAATACGACTAATTGTGAGCGGGGGTTAAAAATGTGGTTTAAATACGACTAATTGTGGGCGGGAGTTAAAAAAGTGGTTTAAATACGACTAATTGTGGGCGGGAGTTAAAAAAGTGGTTTAAATACGACTAATTGTGGGCGTGAGTTAAAAAAGTGGTTTAAATACGACTAATTGTGGGCGTGAGTTAAAAATGTGGTTTAAATACGACTAATTGTGGGCGGGAGTTAAAAAATGTGGTTTAAATACGACTAATTGTGGGCGGGAGTTAAAAAAGAAGTTTAAATACGACTAATTGTGGGCGGGAGTTAAAAAAGTGGTTTAAATACGACTAATTGTGGGCGGGAGTTAAAAAAGTGGTTTAAATACGACTAATTGTGGGCGTGAGTTAAAAATGTGGTTTAAATACGACTAATTGTGGGCTGGAGTTAAAAAATGTGGTTTAAATACGACTAATTGTGGGCGGGAGTTAAAAAAGTAACATTTTAAAAAAACTTATTTAAACATTATTTCAAACGTTGGCTAATGGGTAAATGTATGTATCTTTACCAAACTTGGCACATACAAACTTTATGCACCAAAATAAAATAATAAAAATTAGTGCATTAAAGTCCATAATGTCCTTTACCTATGAGCCGAAGGCATATAGATCTAATCGCTTTATTGTTGAAGGTTAAACTTTTTTTTTCTGATTAACACACTGTTGCCAAATATTGAGAAGAAAAAAAAGTGACCATTATCCAGATTAAAATTAACAGATGTTTTCAGCTTAACATGTTCGGTTGCTTTTGTTTTCTTTTTTAAGCTGTATACATATTTTTCATTGGGTCGATCGCCATTTAAACTTTGGGAAGTTGGTGATAACAATTCTTTGAAGGGTTCTGGTACAATGGTTAACTCTAAGATCAAACCCTGTACATAACAACTTGATGGCTGTTTTTTTTTATAACTATACGGGGGAAAACATCCTGAAACCAAAATGTTAATAAGCAGATTACATTTTGAAGATCTAAGTGTGACGGCTATAACAGTCGATAACGTACATAATGTTAAACGTTCTTATTTCTGGCCCCATCTTCACGGCATTAGGTAGGCGGTCTCACAGCTATAACTGAAACAAATGAATTTACCGTATATACTCGAGTATAATTTGATGTCGAGTAGAAAACGATCTCCCAACTAGAGACTTGAAAAGTGGAATTAAAGACATTTATTGTGTTTCTGACATTAAAAAATAGTTATGCGTGTATAATTTCACATTGTGTAGGACTTCAATAAAGCTTTTTTAAAAAATCAAAATACACAAACAAATTGTGTAATGAAAACAATAAAATGATCTTTATTATTAAATTAGCAGGATAGTAAATGCTTTGGCTAATACTTTCAACAATATCATAAACATAAAGCACGTAATCACAGTGTTGCGTTCTGGGTTCTGGATGTAATTAAGACAGAAGTCTCGACTCTCGACTCTTGTCAAAGTAACAGGATTCTTTATTGTGGTAACAATTCATGTATAGATACTGCGTCAGTAATACAACAGCTGCCGTAACACCATAATAACAATCCAGCCATCCAGTATTTCCAACACAGGCTTATTTCACATCAGTCTCTATTCTCACTGAGTGTCACGCATTCGAGCTACCTCGATAAAACAATGTATGACAAGCACTGTCCTGGCCTAACGTCCGCTGCACACACACGCTGACCGCTACTCCACACAGTGTTCACATTCCTCCCTCGCCCTGCTCCGTCTCACACTATATATAGCCCCTGGGCGAACTCTTCAAAGTCATGGCGTGACATTCAAGTGTCAGTTTAACTGAACACAGTTCACAACATTTTCACAATTTTACAACAAATTCAGTCAGTGATTCTCATACCTTGACACACAGGAGTAATAAAATAATATTTAAATTCTTAAGACATATTATTTCATAAAACAATTACTGAAACAAAAATAAAACAATAATCTATGACATTGGGAATTCTATTTTGACAAAAAATCTCAACTTATACAAAAGTAGCTTTGTACTTTTTTCGGTTGTATGATGACAATGTCAGTCGCCATTTTCAAATGTCTGAAGGTCTTTATTACTTTTGGTAGCTCAATTGAAGTGCACTGTGCCCTACATATTTTCATGAATCTGTCTTCACATAATTCGCCATTCTCTTTCGGCGTTGTACAGAGAGTTTTGGCGTACGCCCTCAGAATGATTGCTGGGTCCGCACCTGTTCTGAGTCTAACAGTAAAGATCCTCCTCATGCCTATTGATGGGGTTCAATAGATGGTAGGAGGATGTTCTTAACGGCTAAACCTTCAATATGTTGTTTTGTTCGTCCAAAGGTCTACTTTTCGTGAAGATGCTATAAGGCGCCGTCCATAAATGACGTCTAATGATTCTGGCAGATTTTTTGCACCCCTCCCCCTTAATCATCATTGGTCACAAAACTTAGACACCTCCGATATTACGTCACAAAGCTTTGACCAACCCCCCCCCCAAAAAAAACAAAAAAAACAACGTATTTTCTAATTGAAAGCATGCATTCAAATATGTATTTAGCATAAGTCTGCAATCTATTTAATATCGTACCTAGGAGTGTACAGGATTCAAATTTTTAAAATGTGATCGGAGTCGGATTCGGACAAATTTATTAAGTAAATCTCGGCCGAAACCGGGTCCGCTTTGTAATAATGGCCAGATTTCGGATTTACCGATGCCGCAGCAATATCATATATATTATAATAATGTATGACTCCATGGTCAGCCGGATTTGGCCGGATTTACGTAGTCAAATTCTGCCGAAGCCGGGGCCATATTTGTAAAAATGGCCGGATTCCAGATTGGCCGGAGCCGAAATTTGATACATCCCTTATCATAACTAGGGCTTTAAATATTGTTGAAAAAAGCTCATTTCCCACAGTAGCTAATAGCATACTTCCTAAAACGTACTATTGTGCTCTACAAACTTTTATTCCAGCTATAAATGCATTTGCCATTCTCATAACTAAAACGAAAGTAAACTGGTCATTCAAACAAAATTTTAAAAAACAGTGACGTAACATTCAGTTAGATCAAAGGGCCAAGCAGATTGAATGTATAGAACGAGCATCTGTAACAGATAAGAATGTTAATGCCCGCTAGGTGGCGGTCAATGTTCGCGTGCAACTGCAAAGAAAAAAAATGTTGTGAGCAATGTTGTAAACCCTCAATTTTTGTGCCATACTATACAGTTGTTTGCGCGGTTATTCTAAACCTCTGCGCGGTGTCGGCCAGAAAACTGAGCGGCCTCGCAATCACACAGATTAAATAGAACATTGGCAGTGGTAGTAACTTTTTAATTGATAACATTTACTCACTGACTACTTTGTCCGTGTTATCTTATCTTATCTTATATGTTACAGACGCTCCTTCTGTACAGAAGATTATTGCGTCCTACGTATTTCTATGCTTTGTTTTTAGTTCTGTATTCTTACTATAGTTTTAAATGATGATAAAGTGTTGGCTTTCCTGGTTTCTTCAGGCAACCCATTCCACGCCCGAATAACGGACGGAAAGAAAGAAAACTTGTATGTGTTTGTTCTTGCATATGGAATAAGAAAGGTGTTTTTAACTTTATGTCTATCTGAGGGTTGTATTAAGTTATCTTTGTGTTGTATTTCTAAATTAGAATTAATTGCCTTATGTATAATTACTAATTTACTCTTGGTTCTTCTATCGTCTAGTGTTTCAAGGTTTAATGATTTAACTAATGGTGTAAGTCTTGTCAGTTTTGAATATTCTCCAGTAATGAATATGGCAGCTCTTTTTTGGATTTGTTCTAACTTATCAATATTTTCTTTGGTGGATGGGTCCCATACAGAAGATGCATATTCTAGTATAGGTCTCACCAGGGTGAGGTAGCATTTTAGTTTTGTATCTTTGTCACATTTGTAAAAGTTTCTTTTTATAAAGCCTAAAGTTTTGTTTGATTTTTTAATAACTTCATTTACATGGGGATTCCAAGATATTTTCTCATTTATTATGACGCCTAAGTATTTTGCATCTTTAGTTTGGGTTAGTTCTTTTCCATGGATGAAGAATTTTGAATTTATTTGTTTCTTTTTCTTTGTTACTCTTAGCAGTTGGCATTTTTCTGGGTAGAAGGACATACTCCAGTTAGTTTCCCATTTTATTAATTCATCTAAGTCTTTTTGTAAAATTTTGCTATCTCTTTCTGACTTGATTGTTTTATAGATTATACAATCATCAGCAAATAACCTAACTTTAGTTCCTGTTGAGATATTGTTGGGTAAGTCATATATATAAATTAAAAATAGTAAGGGACCTAGGACAGTTCCTTGTGGAACTCCTGAGTTAACCTTTATTGGTGTAGATTTAGATCCATTAATTATTACAGTTTGCTCCCTACCCAATAGGAAATCTTGGATCCAGTCATGTAAGGGACCTGAGATTCCAAAGTATTTAAGTTTTTTTTTGGTAAACTAAGGTGGTGAACTTTGTCAAATGCTTTTGAGAAGTCTTGTAATATTGTATCTATTTGATCATTATTATCTAAGCCTTTTGATAGATCATCTATTAGACCTATTAATTGTGTTTCACATGATCTGTTCTTTCTAAAGCCATGTTGGTGTGGGTATAGGGCATTATATTTGTCAAGGTGGTTAACTATTCTGCTATATATTATGTGTTCCAGTAATTTACATGTGATACTAGTAAGTGATACAGGTCTGTAATTACCAGGGTCAGACTTGTCTCTTTTTTAAAGAGTGGTGTTAAATTGACTAATTTCCAATCCTGGGGTACTTTACCCTGGTTTAGAGAGGCCTGAAAAAGAACTACTAGGATTGAGTACAGTTCATTGCTTAATTCTTTTAATAACCTGGCAGGCAATTCATCTGGGCCAGTAGCTTTGTTTATTTTTAAGTTTTTTAGGAGTGAATGTATACTTATCTCATCTACAGTTATGTTACCTATTTCTTCCATTTTATTTAAATTTATTGAAATTTCCTTGTCGCCTGCGGGAGAAAATGTTGATGCAAAATAATTCTTAAGGATATTAACTTTAGTCTCATTATCATTATATGTTTTATTATTTGAGCATTTTAGTGTGGCTATATCTGAAGGCTCCAATTTTTTTGATTGAATAAAGGACCATACGTTTTTATTGTTATCTTTAGTTATCACATTGTTTATATAATTATTTTGGAGGTTACGGCTAAGTTTTTGTGTCAAGTGTTTAATTTTTTAGTATTTTTTGTATCCTTTCTAAATTGGTAGCCTTAAATTTCTTAAACAAATTCTCCTTTAGTTTGCAATACTTTTTTAAATTTAAAATTGAACCAGCATATATTAATTCTATTTGAAGTAATTTTTGTTGGAACATTCTGATCCATTATGGTTTTTAGATTTGTTTTTATTTCCTTCCATATTTCTTCTATAGGGGCTATCTATGCGGAATTTATTTAGGAAATTTTGTTGGAAATTAGAAGCTGATTGGTGTAATTTTTTATTAAGTTGCATTTATTCAAAAGATATATTGTTCTTCTAGGCATCTTATTTATGTTAGTTTTTATTGTGTTGG
The DNA here is from genome assembly GCA_002072015.1 of Radix auricularia. Classification (NCBI taxonomy): domain Eukaryota; kingdom Metazoa; phylum Mollusca; class Gastropoda; family Lymnaeidae; genus Radix; species Radix auricularia. The sequence goes on from MUZC01001667.1 coordinate 563,520, forward strand.
TTACCCTAACAATATCATGGTCAGACAGCCCAGGAATTATTGTGCAGTCTAGTACTAGTCCTGGTCTGTTTGTTGGGAATAAATCTAGTATTTTGTTTTTCCTAGTTGCTTTTTTTACTATCTGTTCTAGGTTTATGTTCTTTATAGTGTCTAAGAAATGCTCATTAATTTCTTTATTATTTTGGTTGCTATCAATTGTATAGTTTTTCCAATTTATATCTGGAAGATTTAAGTCCCCCATAGTCAAAATTACAGCAATTTTATGATTTTCTTTAATAGAAATTAGGTGACTGCAGAGATTCCTCATGTATTCTATGTTTGTATTTGGTGGCCTATATATACTGCCGACAATAAAGGGTGATGAGTTTGGTTTAACTATTTTGCAAAAAACAGATTCTATATTAGAGTTTGGATGTGTGCTAATTTCTTCGGCTATGAGAGTTGATTTTATTGCAAGTAGGACGCCACCATGGTTGTCTGTTCTATCTTTTCTAAATATGTTATAATTGCTGCTAAAAATTTCAGAGTTATATATGTTAGGGTTCAACCAAGTTTCAGAACCAGCAATTATGTCTGGTTCTTCTGTTTTTATAAGAAGTTCTAAATCTGGAATTTTATTTTTTATGCTTTGGAAATTAATTATTACAGTTTTAAGAGTGTTTTGATTGTCAGTATTATTAGATTTTTTATTTTCATGGGTTTGTGTTGCAGGTCTGATTTTATCTAGGGTGTTTTTTATATTAGAATTAGCCAAAACACAGTAAAAGTTTGTGGTGATCAGGTCCCTATAATTAAACAGGTCTGAAATGATTTGGGGAAATCCACAATGTGTGCAGTGCCAAGATGTATATTTATTTATTAGGCCCATTGATATGTACTTGGGTGAATTAGCATGCAGGCAAACTGTGTGGTACCATTCATTGCAGGTATCACACTGAATTGGTCCTTGTTTACTTGTGCAAGTTTTTCTACAAATTTGGCATATAGATGGAACTGGGCCTGGGTTAAGCTCTATGTCGCCGGAGAGAAGAAAGATTAAAATTAGGTGCTCTTGCCTATGTCTACATTTTTATGTTTCCATTGTTTTAGTGTAATTTCTTTTATTGTACTTAAGATAGAGGTGTAGTCAGGTACTGAATATGTGTGCTTAGTGTTGTGGTGGTTTATAACTATAGATATGTTACTATGATTTTTAGGATGTGTTTTGGTTGAAGTTAATGCCCTTAAAAGTATTGTGGCTATTACTAAGATTAAGATTCTCATTTTCAGTATGACTAGTTTACTAGTTTAAGTTTAAGGATTACGACAAGAAGTCTCAAATAAACTTAGATTTAGACTTAGAATTAAGATTAAAGATATTTCTATTATTATTATACTACAAGTTTAAGTATAATTTGTTTAAAGTGCGTTTATTTTTTATATTAAGTTCAATTAAATTTAGATTTCAATGTATAATTTATGTAATCCAAGTTATTTAGCAGGTTTATTTGTGCTTTTATTGTATGTGAACAGTTACGGTTAGTTCAAAACAGTAATAATAAAAATGGCCGCCTTAACAGGTCTTAGTAACTTTAGAGCAAAATATAATAAAATACACAATATAATATTATTAAACAGCTAATATTGTTATTATTTAACTAAATAAAGATTAGATTAGTGTTTTAGAAAGGATTAAGTATAATTAAATTTCAGAAATAAATGAAAATAATATTAAACTTAGCTCCAGTAAGAAACAACGACTTTTAAAAAACCGGAAATACAGCTTAAACCTGTGTTATTAGAATCAGCTTTTCAGCAAGGCCTACACAAGAAACACAATTGAATTGGCGCAAGTTTGTTAATTTTTTTCAGCAAGGCGCGTCAACACCTGTGGGCGGGTGGTAACAGTTAGTACATCACCAACCGTTTACAAACCAAACCTTTAACGTTAAAAATTTAAATCAAGCCGGAATTATTTTCAAACAAAAATAGACAACAACAACAAATAACAAATGATATAAGATTTTGTTATTATAGTAAATATCTGCGATCAACTAAAATATAAATTTAAAAACATTTAGACTAGTTACTCCTTTATTATGGTCGAACGAGAGAAGGGAACAATAAATTTAAAATTTTAAAGAAAAACATTTGCACGTCTCAACTGATAACTACGGTAAATAACAGGCTTGTCCATGGGACATATTTTCATACAGAACAATTATTTGCAAGAGATGTAATAAAATTTATGTGGTTGAGACAGGTCGTCGTCTTGGAGATCGGTTTTGAGAACACCTGTACAATATAAATAAACAGGCTCAGTGTCCTGTGTCTAAACATTTTAACGGTGTTGACCACGATGGCATTTTGGATATTGTAGTTACTGGTATTCTATATGCAACCAATACCCATGATAGAGTCCATATGGAAAATAGACTCATAAAACGATTTGGTACGTTGTCTCCATATGGAATTAACCAAATCCACAATTTTACCTGACTGCAAAATCGTTTTCCCGTTGTGGTTTTCACTGTTACTTTAGATACTTCAACTTCCTCCTTTTTCTTATATTCTATGTCCTTGTTTATTTTTGTTTTTCTTTTCTTTTCATTTTATCACATAGACTTTAATTTGTTTTAATTTTAAGATATATGTAAGTAAATGTTTTTATACTGATGAAGGCATGAGCCGAAACGTCTACCATTATTTGTATTAGTTGATAATAAAGCTTTAATTTATTGTTTCCTTACACAAATAGTTTGTGTAATTTGTTTTGTTTTTTTTGGACATATTTTCAGTCCCATCCCATCACATGGCAATTTATGTCTGTCTCGTCTCATCCCATCCCATGGAACGTTTCCCATGGAAATCCCACGGGGAAAACATTCCTATGGACAAGCCTGGTAAATAATGTCAGCGTATTTCGTTGATTCATTCAAAGAACCAAAATATTTGTTTGTCTTTTAGGATTTTTGTTTCATTCTCAGAGGGAAAAATTATATCAAAATACCTTGTAGTTTGTCAGGACTTCGACTGATAACAAGCGTGGAGGCATTGTAAACGTCAATAAATAAATTGCAAGCAACGAATTACGATGGAAGTGGAAATTATATTTAAAGATGAGCGTTGTTTTTTTTTTTTTTTTGGTTTATGTGACGTCACATTTATTAAACCAACTCGTCCCCATCGTAATATTTCGTCACAAATACTTGACCCCCTCCCTCCTAGGCACGTGACGTCATTTATTGAGGGCCCTTAATGTATTTCTTTTAGAGCGCCACTATCTGTGAGATCGGTCTACTCAAAGGCTTGCGATATCCATCTTCGGTCTGAAGGAATAGATTGAATATAACTAATACCTAAATTATTTGAGGCATCTACTTCATTTTCCGTGATTATCTGTTTGGAATTACGTATTGAAATAAATTTAGACTAATATTTAATGAGAATGGAAATAAACAACACTCAATGTTTGTAAGACACTACGATGTAGTTTAGACTAAATTGTAATTTGTCATTAAACTACCTAATTATAAATATTATTAATTAAAAATTTTCTTAATATTTTTGTATCCAATTTATATTTTAATCTATTCATTTTATTTGTTGTTTCTCACTGGAATATTATGTTGTTGTTTGTTTTTTTTTAAAATTAGCAGACGTAAAAATCGTGAAGTTTAATTATTTATATATAGGCCAGTTAGAACCTCAAATTATGTAAAAAATTATTTCAAATTATCAACAAAATATCTTTGTATATAATTCACCACAAATTAGGAGAAGCTAGACCCCTCAGCAGGCACCGCGCGCCGAATACGCCGCCAAATTTTTGTCCACCAAAAATCCGCCGGAAAATGTTCGGCGTGCCGAATTAGCCGCCATATTTTGCCCGCCGAAAATGAACCAGCCGCCGTAACGTAATGTTTTCCTTGTTTATTTCATGGTGTTACATTTTAAGATCGATTGCATTTTTAGAATAACCGTCGCCAGAAGTGTGACAAAAACAAGTTATTTGAACATTTAAAAAAAAAAAAGACCTTAATTATCATTGATACAGTTCTTGCGAGTTATTTTTTTCTTACAATCTTAACTTCTACAATACTAATTAAAATATAAATACACGTAAATAAATCTAAGTTATCGTTAAGCTTTGTCTTAAAGAGGTGATTTATTATTACTCATTTGTGGCTCAACGACTCAACGGTCTTCTACTAGTAGAAAGGTAAGCCTAAATTAATTGTTTCATTTATCTAGACACTAGTTTAGTCAATAACTCATAATTTTTAAGGGTGATCCCGCAGTTATAGCACATATATTATTTCACTGTGAATTTTAATTTTCTCATGAGAGCTTTCATTTTTAATTTATTAAATACATTTATATATAGACTGTCCAGAGGTTTTTTTAAAAAATCCGGGACATTTTTGTTCAATTCCGGGACAAATTAAAAATAAGTAAAAAACCTAAAAAAAATTCTTTAAATAGCTCACTTAAATCATAAAGCAATCATAAAATAGCCATTCATTAATTTTTTTAAAAATTTTATTCTTTTTTAAAACTCTTTAAATTCAATATATTTTTGATAGGTAACCCTTTCGAATATTACTGTAAATTTTAATTATATTTTTCGCTTGAGTGGATTTTTTCAAGAAATTTGTCATGCTTCTTGATGGCATCATAGAAAATGCTGCAATTCATGTTTGAATTGTATTGAATTGATAAGAGGGCATCAACTGTGGAGACCTCCAGCTGGCTTCTTTGGTCAGTCCAAATCTGATTCATGTAAGAAAACAAGCGCTCAACTTCGGTGGAGGTTCCTGCTAATGCGAAAGCAAATTGCACTAGATATAGCTGACCAATGATAGTTACCAAACGAAGTTAATTGAGGATAATATAAATATTGACCAATAAGAATGCGTGTATTAGCGATTTTATGGGTTAGCGGAACAAAGAATTCCGTAGCGGGTTATTTTTGGACGTTGTAGTAGGCGATACCATTACAAATTAGGTAGGATAAGCTTTCCAACGACACCAAAATTGTCACTTTTGACTTTATTCATAAAAAATATTTAATTTTCATACAAAAACTTTTTAATTTCTAAATTCCGGGACAAATTGCGTCCCCGACAGGATTCCGGGACAAATTGCGTCCCCGACAGGATTCCGGGACAGAGGTGAAATTTAGGGACTGTCCCGGCAAATTACCAGCAGATGGACAGTCTATTTATATATGATATATATTAGTTATTATATCTCTAATTTGTAAGGTTAATTGATACGGCTTTTTTCTGCCCGTGACGCTACATAATCTGATTAATGTTGAGGACTGGGTCTATAAGGGTATAGACACCAGCACCTGTATGACTCTAGTTGTCTAGGGTTAGCTTGTACTTATACAGTTAGCAACTCTTTACTTGTTGAATACTGGGTCTATAAGGGTTTAGACACCCGCGCCTATATGACTTTAGTTGTCTAGGGTTAGCGTGTACTTATACAGTTAGCAACTCTTTACTTGTTGAATACTGGGTCTATGGCGTATAGACACCAGCGCCTATATGACTCTAGTTGTCTAGGGTTAGCTTGTACTTATACAGCTAGCAACTCTTTATTTGTTGAATACTTGTCTCCGCTGAGTAGGAGTAATAGTAACAATAAGTATTGCTCTATCTATCATAGTCTATAATTTCCACCATCTACTATTAACTATACTTTCTACATACAAATAATAACCCAAACCCATCTGTGTATACAACAGAGAATAATGACATTTAATAACATAAAGAATGACAACAAATAATTTATATACCCAATATATAGTTGGACAAAACTTATTAACGTAGATAAATCACTAAACATTAGACAAAACTACAATTGACATTATATGTGTATGGCTCGACTTCCCTCTGGTCAGTGGGGCGTGTCAAGTAGATGATTGACAGGTCTGCCTAGTCTCGCTGCTTCTATCGCTCCGCAGTCAAGCGTAGCGTCTCCCAATTAGATCGTGCGATCTCTTTCCCCGACGTCAGTCCCTGGTCAAGCGTTTGCCATGTGCGCTGAATGACAGCTAGGGCTGGCCACAACAATGACTGTCTTTTAGCAATGGTTCTCAAGTGTGGGGCAAGGCCACTTCGTCCCTTACTCGCAACACCAGAACGTCTTCTCGGCAATGGTCTGCTCCTCTACTTCTACTTTGTTAACTTAGTAGTCTCGTGGTCTAACCTACTAGTACTAGCTGAAAACA
>MUZC01001667.1:587738-610691 GCA_002072015.1 Radix auricularia
TATATTAAGGACACTAGCCATATGCTAAAATCACTGGATTCCTTGGTTTTACCGGATGAAGATCACCTCCTATTTACAATGGACGTTTCTTCATTGTACACGTCAATTCCACATGCTGATGGCCTCTCTGCAATTTCCTTTTTTCTAAACAAGAAGGCAAATCTTAAGTTCCCAGCAAGTGCCATACTACGATTGACCGAGCTGGTCCTAAATTTAAACTCGTTTGAGTTCAACGGACAGTTTTTTGATCAAATTAGTGGAGTTGCCATGGGAACAAAAATGGGACCAAGTTATGCATGCATATTTATGGGCCATTTGGAACACCTATGGAATAAAAATTACAAAGGTATTTGTCCAGAGTACTACAAGAGATACATCGACGATTGTATTGGAATAACCAAAATGGACATGCAGCAATTGCAAAATTTTATTGACTTCATTGGTGGCTTCCATCCTTCAATAAAATTCACATCAACTATTCATAGGAGTACTGTTAACTTTTTGGACATACAAATAAAATTAAAAGAAAACAAAATATCAACATCCATCTTTTACAAGCCTACAGACAGCCATAGTTTCCTTCTATATACATCGTCCCATCCTCAATCGTGTAGGAACTCTATCCCATTTTCACAACTACTAAGACTTAAAAGACTCTGCAGTGATGAGGCAGACTTCTTGGAAAGAAGTGATGAGATGCTGGACTTTTTTAGAAGGAGGTCATACCCGGAAACAATCTTAACATCAGCTGTCAATAGAATTAAAGGCATGACCAGACAGGACACATTTACATCATCTGTTCACGATCAATGTGATAGATGCAAATTTGTTTTAACTTTCCATCCCCATAATTTTAAGGCCCGCCAGGTGATTCTCAAAAACCGATCAATCCTTATGGCTGACCCTCTAACTCAGCAGGTCTTCAAAAAACCTCCTCTTTTTGCTTTCCGGAGAGATAAAAGCCTCAGAGACATACTTGTAAGAAGTCACCTTCCCACAATGAAAGCACATATTGGAACAAAAGGTTGCAACCGTAACCGTTGCAATACTTGTCCATATGTGGTTGAAATTAACAAAATTTCTTTCCCTCTTGAACAATTCTTAATAAAAGATGGATTCACTTGCACCAGTCGCAACGTGATTTATGCAATTATTTGCAAGAGATGTAAAAAAATTTATGTGGGTGAGACAGGTCGTCGTCTTGGAGATCGGTTTAGAGAACACCTGTACAATATAAATAAACAGGCTCTGTCCTGTGTCTAAACATTTTAACAGTGTTGACCACGATGGCATTTTGGATATTGTAGTTACTGGTATTTTATATGCAACCAATACCCATGATAGAGTCCACATGGAAAATAGACTCATAAAACGATTTGGTACGTTGGCTCCATATGGAATTAACCAAATCCACAATTTTACATGACTGCAAAATCGTTTTCCCGTTGTGGTTTTCACTGTTACTTTAGATACTTCAACTTCCTCCTTTTTCTTATATTCTATGTCCGTGTTTATTTTTGTCTTTCATTTCTTTTCATTTTATCACATAGACTTTAATATGTTTTAATTTTAAAATATATGTAAGTACATGTAATTGTTTTTGTACTGATGAAGGCATGAGCCGAAACGTCTACCATTATTTGTATTAGTTGATAATAAAGCTTTAATTTATTGTTTCCTTACACAAATAGTCTGTGTAATTTGTTTTTTTTTAATAAAAAGCTTTTTGCAGTCCTATTCTGTATGATATTCTTATAACCATGCAACTTACTCATAAGCGCATATTCTGACTACCAGTCTAGACACTTGAGCACACCTCGATTGTGTACTAGATACTAGAGCTAGCTGCTCTATCTACAATGGCTAGTCCATCTCCTATGAACCTCTCTCTAGGTCTCTCTCCTAGTCTGGCGTACTCTGGCATGTGTCTCCCCACAACACACTATATGTAGCACGACTCTCTTCCTTAACATCATCATGCGTTACTACACTCCAATAATTATGTCTACGTGAACTATTCTCCAGTCACTACTTTACCAGAGCTGACAACTATGTCACAACAATTATTCTCAGTGATTATCATACCTTGACAGTGATATTATTTACAAAATATAATGTCATAATCGGAAAAAGAAAATAAAGAAACAAATTGCGTCCCCAGTAAAACACAATCATATTAGATATTATAATTCATTGGTAAATATAACCATTTTGGTGAAAGGGTAAAAAAGAAACAAACTATATATTCAAAAAATCATCTTATTGTATATTATTTTGGGATTGTTAAACAATTGATTCCTTTAATTTTTTTCTTTTAAATTTTAACAGCATAATAAGTACTTTGTTCAATGAAAGTTTTTTATATGAAATTAGAGCCCAATTGAGTTGATTGTTTACTTTCATAGCGCCCATTATATATAATGTTGAATCGTCTCAGAATTAGAGAATTACATTTTATGTGAAGCCCATATCTGACCAACTTTAAGTTCCATTTTCAAAATTTAGCTAAGCACACTTTTTAGTTATTTTATAATCATAACTCATTGAAAACACATATATTTTTACCAAATTATTATTGGCATATCCTATATAATAAAAGGCAATTTACTGTGCGGCCATAGAAAGCGATTGGTCCTTCAAATTCCTAAAGACTCCCACAGTCAATCAGAAAACAAATACTTTTTTTTTTATATTTTGAAGAAGTTTACCCGAACAACATTCGAGTTAGTTTTGTGCAGTATTCGTTTTTCCAAGACTTCATTTTGAGCGGTGCGCTTTCATATATAAATTATTTGTCAAACTACGGTGCGCACATTTTCATGTACGCATATTAAATTGAGCTGTGGCTTTTTTACGGGTCCCTTCTTTATTTGGTAGATACGTAAATACATTTTTATTACAATTTTTAAACGATGCAAGGGGTTTATTTTTTAACGTGTAAATGAAGTTGTGTATTCTGTTAAATTCTGTTGTGATACATATTTCGTTAATAATGAAAATGTTAATTATAATTACGTAATTAGTGTGCGCATTTTACGTGAAAAGCAATGGCCCAAGTCAAATTTCTCTAATATGGTAGGTAGAAGCATGAAACTTTGGGAAGTTTTTGGGTACCCTCTCACGACGAAATTTGGCGAAGACGAATTTTAAAAATCTCGATCATGTTGGGCCGGGGGCCAAAAAACTTTTTTTCCCAATATGGGCTTTATAAAAATTGAAAATCAACAATTTTACTATTTTCCGTGTAGGTAGCAGCATGAAAATTTGGAAATTATTTAGGTACGTTCTCTCGACGATGATTGGATGAAAAAAATTTAAATTTCCAACTCATGGGGGCCGGGGCCCCAAGAACGTTTTTTTCCTGATATAAGCTATATAAAAATAGAAAATCACTAATTCTCCTATTTCTCGTGTAGGTAGGAGCATGAAACTTTGGAAATTATTTGAGTACACGCTCCCGACAAAAATTGGCAAAAAAAAAGTTAAAATTTCCTCTCATGGCGGACCGGGGGCCCAAATATAGTTTTTTTATATTAAGAACCGACTCATAACTAATTCTCCAACTTCCCGTGTAGGTAGGAGCATGAAATTTTGAGAAGTTGTTGGGTACCCTCTCACGACGAAAATTGGCAAAAAGAATTTTACAAATCTCGCTTATGTGGGGCAGAGGGCCCAAAAACATTGTTTTCCTTATATGGGTTTTATTTTTAAAAAATAAACGATTTTGCTATTTCCCGTGTAGGTAGAAGCATGAAACTGGAAATTAGTTGAGTACTTGCTCGCGACAATAATTTGAAAAAAAATAGTTTAATTTCCCACTCAAAACGTTTTTTTTTCTAATATGAGCTATTTAAAAAATGAAAATCACTAATTCTCCTACTTCCCGTATAGGTAGAAGCATGTAACTTTGGAAATTTTTTGAGTACACGCTCCCGACGAAAACTGAAGAAAAAAAAAGGTTTTACTCCCTGTCATGGGGGGTGGGGTCCCAAATATAGTTTTTCTTATATTATAAACTGACTCATTACTAATTCTCCTTTTTTCCGTGTATGTAAGAGCATGAAATTTCGGGAAGTTGTTCGGTACTCTCTCACGACAAGAATGACGAAAAATATTTTTTAAAATCTCGTTCATGTGGGGCCGGGGGGCCAAAAACATTTTTTCCCTTATATTGGCTCTATAAAAATTGAAAATCACAAATTTTCATATTTCCCGTGTAGGTAGGAGCATGAAACTTTGGCAATGCTTTGAGTACACGCTAAAGACGAAAACTGGCTAAAAAAGAATGTTAAAACTCCCTCTCATAGGGGGCCGTTGGCCTAAATATATTTTTTCTAATATTAACAGCCGACTCATCACTAATTCTCCAATTTTCCGTGTAGGTAGGAGCATGAAATTTTGGGAAGTTGTTGAGTACCCTCTCACGACGAAAGTTGGTGTAAACGAATTTTGAAATACACACTCATTGGGGCCAGGCCACAAACCGTTTTTTTTTCTAATATGAGCTATATAAATATTGAAAATCTATAATTCTCTTATTTCCCGAATAGGTAAAGGCGTGCAACTTTGGGGGGGGGGGGATTCTTAAATACACTGTCACGATGGTAGCAGGTGAAAACATATTTAAAATATCCCTTACTGGGGGCCTGGGGTCCAAATATAGTTTTTAATGCACTAATTCACTCAATTATCAGTAATGCTCCAACTTCTCGTGTAGGTAGGAGCATGAAAATATGGGAAGTCGTTGAATACCCTCTCACAACGAAAAGGAAATTTAAAATTCCAAATTACGTGCGGCTGGGGGCCCAAAAACTATTTTTCTTTGTCTGTAAAAATTGAAAATCCCTATTTGTCTATTGTGCCGAGTATGTAGAACTTGAAACTTTGGGAAGTTGTTGAGTACACTCCGATGGTAACAGGTGAATATATATTTTAATTATCACTTTCTGCATGACGGATGCCCCAAAGTAGTTTTTTTTCATTAAATTAGCTATTAAAAACTGAAAATTACTGCTTCTTTCATTTCCTGTGTAGGTAAAAGTATAAAGCCTTCTGTAGTTGTTTAGTAAAACCCAGCGATGGTAATAAGGAAAGTAATTATATACAATTTTAAAATTTCCACTCATTGGTGACCGGGGGAAAAACCTTTTTTCCCCCTAAAATGGGCTATATAAAACTAAATCAACTCTTATTCTCCAATCTTCCGTGTAGATAGAAGCTTGAAACTTTGGGAAGTTGTTGAGTACACTCCCGTGATGGTAAGAGGCAAAAAATATTAAATCCTTTCTCATTATGAGGACGATTGCTTAAATATAGTTTTTTTCTCACAATTAGTTATATATAAAAAAGACGCATTTTTTAATAACTAAAATCCTAATTTACCGCAGCAAGGCGCGGGTAAATTGCTAGTTATAACTATAATGAATAGTGTTTTTAACGTGATGCACATTTATGGCTTATCGAGACGGCTGTTGGAGAGGAGGTACAACATGCCACAGAAACGATGGCGGAACATCCTTGGGCGGGCTTTGTTGCTCTTTTTCATTAACGTAGTAATACTTCCGTGAAATTTCCCGCTAGAATATATTTCTAGCATAATATAAAAACAAGAAGCTGATATATAAATTATAACATAGCCTACAACACTAAGGATGTATTCAGCGCGTCACTGTGTTAGGACTAAATTACTTTTAAGCATGTCTTTTTTATGTTTGCCATGCCTTAAAGCTAAGATGAATTAAATACAATAATTAAATCATTTTTTTTTTAAATTTTAAGTTTAATAATAAGTGAAATTTAATTCATCAAAGTAATCAATAATAAAATGTCTCTAAGAATTATTGTGCAACAAATATGTCTAACGGTGTACTGGCTGAACCAATCACTCAAGAAGAGAGAAACATCATAAACAAATTGGTGACAAACATTAGCAATGAAGGTTAGTGATCATTTATAATATCTTTTAGAGCATTAAATGTTTTCTTGTAACTTTTATTGGCAGTTAAAAATACTTGATCATACTTTAAAAGGAGCGTTTTGGCTTATACACTGTGTAACAAACAATTCAAAGCAAAATATAAATTATTCAAAATGAACGAACGTAAAAAGAGACAATTTTTTAAAAATAAATTAAAGTGTGCTCGTCAATTCCCTATGTCATTTTTAACAACTTGTTATTAGTGTTATTTTTCCCTAAAGTTTAATTTTTAACAAATTATTCATGAAGTCGATGGTTAATTTATAATAGGCTGTACGCCATGAATTCACGAAAATCCCGGGCATTAGCCCATCAATTATTTCATAAACTATCAATGATAAAGAGCTGTAACATTTTCACAATGCCTAATTATCTTGTTAGCATGGTAATGTTGACTTGAATCGATCTTGAAGTTTGGCAATCTCCCAGTTCAAAGTTGTAATATTGTATAATCAATTGTAATGCCTTAACTGTCAATAAATGCAAAGTTGTAGTAATATGTTCTGAACAAAAAAGTGTTTTTTCTTCTTAATGATTATATGTATACTATTTCATAATGTATTCTGTCTCTATAAGTTGCAATTATGTTTTTTTAGCTTGGCTAGGGGCCAGTGACCAAGTAAAAGAAGGTACATTTCTGTGGGTGGAATCAAACATAGTTCTATCAGAAAATGACAACTGGTGGCATTGTGAACAACCCGATGATGATAAACTAAATGAAGACTGCGTTCTTACCCCTTTTCACAAAACTATGAAATTAAACGATGCCAATTGCTGGAAATTATTCTTTCCACTTTGTCAAACATGTAAATATTTTTAAAATATTTTTCTTAGGAAAATTAGAAATAAATAATCTGTTGCTTGTCTCTTATATCTTTTCTTATGAACAGAAAACTGCCTTTCTAAATGCACTCTAGTTTCAAAAGAAAACCGACCCTAAATAAAAGACGCAACTGTTCCAAATTTCTTACGCCATTCACACTTGCAATTATGACACTTGTACCGAACTGTCAGTTATCAGCCATTAATCATTGAGCAATACTTCTCCACGTTTCCCATTTCTTCCAAATTCACTATTTTCACGCATGTTACATCTATCTTACCATAACTTTTAAAATTCTATTATACTTTAAGCAATGTAATCATCGCTAGAATATGTCCTTTGTACCTTACAAAAATAGTATCTTTAATTAATCATTACAATATATATAATTGCGTCCCCAGTAAAACACAATCATATTAGATATTATAATTCATTGGTNTATATATATATATATACAATGTGACAGCCATTCCTCTTGTAGAAGCGAAATTCACTTTTTCTATCAAGTTTATACAAGAGGCAGTGAAATCCGAGTGGCACTTAGTTTTGGGCTGAGAATTCCTGGTCATTATTTGGCTTCTAAAAATAATAATGTAAAATAAAATTTAATTTAAAAGAAAGAATTGTTGTTAATGCAAAAATTTCAAACTACAAAAAGAATTGAAGTCCTCTGAGTATAATGCAACTGAACACTGAATTGCAGAAAGTAAATTCACTTATGAGTCAATGCTCAATTTTATCACAGTTTTGGCTCGTAGAGGTTCAGAAATGGGACCCAAAAGAATAGACTTTAAAAAAGTAAAATATCTGGCCCCTCTAGGGGACGTAAAAGCTGATAAGTCCTCCACCCCCGCCCCGGAGCGGTCGCTTCTGAAGAGGCCAACTGGGCGTCCATGACACAAGGTCGAAAACGACTCCCACTAAGTGACCTCAGGAAGGAGGGATGGAATTTTCCCTACTTAGACTCAACACCACTTCGGCGCCAACCCGGCAAAGCACACAAGTCTCTATGGGTAGGACCACCGCAATGCGGGGGATAATTAATGACCTATCTAGGTTGTGACCCCCACTGGCAGGTTTGCTCAGAGCAGGCGTCCGCTGCTTTCTTTACGGTTTCTTGTGCTAATTCGTACTTGCGCTCCTGGCCCTAAATCGACACCGCCCAATAAATATTCCCGCCATCATCTAAAAAGTACATCACAACCTACTAAAAATAACACCATTGCTTATAAAAAAAATAGGACAAATTAGAAAATAATACAAAAATATTTTAAAACTATCTTTATCCTGTGAAAAATCAATGATCCCTAACAAACTTTTTTTGAAAACACAAAACAATCCTCTCTCTTAGAATACCACAATCTCTCCTAAAATACAATAATATCTCCTACAATACCATCATCTCCAATACAACAACATTCCCCCTTCCCCCCCACCCAAAAAAAAAATAATAATAATTTCTTGTCTTGTCCTTACACAATAGCAATCATGTACACTACATTATCTCTACTTATTTTAATTGCAACTCGTCCAGCTGCGGACCATTCAACATTGACGCTACAACATACGAGCTCCCCACAACATCTGACATCTCCCATCATGGCACAGTCCACTCTTCCTTATCTTTTGTCCAAGCGAAACATATTTTCTAAACCCTTCTACAATCTCCTCTGACACAGGCAATCCTCATACTGCTCACAAGTTTATTTCATACCAACAGGCAATCGTCATACTTCTCATAAGTTTCTTTCATACAACAATGTGTTTTCACTCTGTTACTCCATCATTTCACCTATTTCCGTCACTGCTAGTTCTTGCTATTCTCACATTAAAATGTATTATTTTAATCCTTTGAACGAAAGACTAACGCTCCAAAGAAAAAATATATTAATTGATATTAAAATCAGTAATCTCACAGTTACCTTTAAAATTTGAGGAATTTCTTTATGTAAAATAGAATAACCATACGTTTTTAGCGCATTTTCGAGATGTCGAAATCGCTATTGCACCCGTTTTGTCCGTCCGTCCGTCCGTCCGTCTGTCATCACCCTTGATCACAGCATCCATAAGTCCTAGACCCATGATGTATATATGTTTTTTGTATGCCCTGACCTGCCATTTGTGCATCAACGATCCGTTTAAAAAACCCGTTAAAACTACCAAAAAATATTTCGAATCGAGAGGTAACACTAGCGCAGGGAACGGCCGCCATTGCCGGAAGTCGAATGCATAATTCTTCAAGCATTGAAGAGTGGTGCGAAAGGGTGCAAAAGAATTAGTTGTTTTTTTTTAGTTGACGTCATTAGAATATGTGTAAAAGTTTAGAGAGTTTTACGTCATCATTTGTGGTTACTTGTAGTTGGATTAAAGAGAAAATAATTTATTTTTTTTTAAATGTAAAGAAATTACTTTTAAATTAAAAAAAATGTCAGGTATATTCATTACACAAGAAAATTCATAAAAATATTTCTAAAATCTAAACACAATTACTGATAACTACATAATTCTGATATCTAACATAAGTACTGATACATAATACGAAAATGCGCTAACACGTCTTGAATTCCAATAGGTACCAGGCTTGACATGATTTTTTTAATAAGATTATCAAATTAAATTAATGTGATCATGGTTATGCATTATATTTTTAACTCGCTATTAGTAGCTTGAAGATGGGTCTAAATGGGTAAAAGTTTTAGGTTTCCATTTTTTATTTAATTTTTTTTTTTAAACTTAATTTATATTAATTTTGATGTTTTTAGTGGGCTGAAAGCAATTGTGTGCTATGACTGTCACAGTAAGGCTTAAAAACTTCAATTCTGTTAACAATGCGCATGTATTGTTAGTAAAATGAAGAATAAAATATATCAGTTGTAAATATTGAACAACTGTAATTACCAAATATGTTTATTTAATTTTATTGATTGCTCTCAATCATTATTTTTAATTTTATAACTGATTATAATTATTCAATTTGATTATTAAAATTTACCTACATATAAAAAAAAGATAAAATAAAAAAAAATTACATCACAATTTTTTTCCATTTGATCATGCATTAGACGTCAATGATTTCGTGGCAATTAGGCCTAAATCATCACGAAACCAATCATTAGTGGGATACCTCCAACTGACTGCCGGGAACAGCTTCATTAAGTACGAACCGACTGTGAATTATTCCATCGGGATTAAAGAGCTCTACCGGAATGCCCATGGCGTGTTATATAATTTGGGCTCTTTTTCGTCACTTGCTGATACAGGTAAGACAAATAATAGACTTTTTATGTTATAGACTTGTGTTTAAATTTACTTGGGAAATGTATTATTTCCTTGAATTTTCTTGTTGCAACAATTAATGCCCGTATAATAACCCCTTCCATAATTGGAAGCATTGGATGCATGTTTCTGTTTTACTCATAGTGCTAAATTGATGAAAATAAACAGGGCTGGATTAAAGCAAATAAACAGGTGAATTTTAAAATTATTTTGAAATATTTTTTTTTATATTCATCTAGTAGAGTACCCAATGACCAACAAAAAAAAAAAAAATTGATACTGAATGTACATAAAAATAACTTTCTCGCTATATTGTTAAAAAAAACTAAATTCAATCTAAGCGGAATTTAGTTCATATCCAGTTCACCCAACTTTCCTTTAATTCGTCAAATGTCGATGCTTTGACCAATTATATGATAAACATTAATATTCAATTGTGATTCATCATATGTATATATACGCATGGTTATATTCAGACAAATGCATATCTGCTCATACTATTAAAATGATTATATCCATATAATTATTATATCTCACACAGCCATATCCTTAATACTAGGGCGGTTAACTATTAATTAAAATTTTATAGATATATTTAGAAAAAATTAAGGATTAATTAATCGTTAACTTCTATTAAAGTTACAAATTAAAACGTATGATGTCATAATAAGTAACCCATATTAAACGTTTTGTTTTTTATAATAACACTGGAATGCCTCCTTATTAATAATATTTTAACCAACTATTCAAAAAGAAAAGTGTCTTAAAATTATTTTATTCAAGTGATGAGCGGGTGTAATGGACAATATAAGAAGCCGAGCTGAACAATTATTCACTTGGAACTGAGGTTCATTAAGTTTCCACCATTGTAGAGGGTTAATGACTTCAGGAACTTTCATTTATATTTTGTAAAGCATTAGATGAGGTGTCGTCATTTTCCGTCCCTGAATCAGACTCCATTACTGCCATTGGTGTTAACGCTTTTCATTTAACTTGACAATTAGGCAAAATTTATAAACATTTTAAACTTTCCCGTCAGTCGATATTTTAAAACCAAAATGTTCGTGTCTTCGTAAGTATAACTATTCTTGATCGGCTGCTCATTTAATCTTTTTTTTTTTTTTTTGACTTCCAGTATTTTGTAAGTCATGGGTCTATTAATAGTTAAAAAATAAGTTAATAATTAAAATGTTTTAACGTTTAATAGATAATTTTATTGTTGATTTCCGCAGCCCTATTATAACATATACTTTTGATATTAATCTGACACACACATATCATCACTATTTCATCACATACATATATGATATTAATCTAACACAGACATATAAGTATATAAATATTTGATATGAATCTGACATATAAATATCATCACATACATATATGTTATTCATCTGACACAGATACGTCACCTCATTATGTGAGGATCCAAACAATTCTTCCTATCACTGTGGTCATGTACACCATAGACAACGTCACCAATCACACGGACTCAACATTGATCTTTCCATCAAGAATCTACACAGGAAATCAATTTGCTATGGCCTATGTGTTATTCTCTGCCCTACCGGATATAAAAGGTAAACAAATCTATTTCATGTTAGAAATATATAATATTTATATGATTGCTAGCGGCTTTACACGGGTAAATATTAATGACCCCATTTTTAACCCCACCCATTATGACCCCGATCAATAAGGCGTTCACGTGTTTGGTCAAACCCCTTTCATCATATGATTCCACATTTCCATCTGTGTTATTTGATTCCATTGAAAAAGTAAATCCCTTTCCCCTTTAAAATACACATACTTTATGGTATGATATAGCTCGGTATTAACCCTAATGTGTGAAGTGATCCATTTTTTTAAATAGAATCCTTTGCCCTCATATGATTCCATACTTTTTTTGAGATTTCAAACTAAAGTGTTCCCTTGTTTTTATTACACAGAAGCGTAGCAGTAATTGATGTCATATTATCCGTGCGAATCATATTTAATAAAAGTCCATTGGAAATCAGTTTACAATTACTTGTATACATTCCAATAGGATCCCTTTAATCTACCGAGAGATATTATTCAGGATGGATTGTTAGTATTATGGCCGTTATATCTAGAGAGAAATACTAAAGTTTCAACAAATATTTGTAACCTGATAAGACAAACTACGCTATAAGTTTCAAAATGTTAATGAAGGAATATATTTTTTTTTAAAAGCAGCCAGATTCATTACTGAAGAATATTCAAAACTATCAAAATTAACACCAATAGTTAAGTTATTCAACCTTGAAATAGAAGAACCAAGAGTAAAGTAGTAATAATACATTTATAAAGCAATTAATTCTTAATCTAAAAATGCAACACAAAAATAACTTAATACAACCCTCAGATAGACATAAAGATAAAAATACCTTTCTTATTCCGTATGCAAGAACAAACACATACAATTTTTCTTTCTTCACATCCGGAATTTGGGCGTGGTATGGGTTGTCTGAAGAAACCAGGACAGCCAACAATTTATTGTCATTTAAAACTGTAATAAGAATGCTAGACTTGACACGAACCCTGGATAAACTTAGGATGCAATAATCATATGCAAAAATAAGATAAGATATCAGTAAGATGATTTTTAAATGTTTAATACGTTTAAACTTTTGATAATCAAACCACAATATTATTATGCTTTTGAAAAACTTCAATGTGTAGATGAAAAAAAAAAATAATATGTTTATATGAGATACAGGTAAGACAAATAATAGACTTTTATGTTATAGACTTGAGTATACATTTACTTGTGAAATGTATTACACACTCCATAAAGATGGCACTGCTCAACGTTATCCCATTAATGAAGTAAATCCCTTTTCCTCTATAACATAACATACTTTAATAGAATCACATATCTCAGTGCCATCCTTTGCACAGTGAGAATGTCGTGTTTCGTAGAATCCCTTTCCCTCGATCCCGTTGTATAATGGATTACCAAGCTTTGTCGAATTACTTTACCATAGATCAGTGTTTCTCAAACTTTTTCGGGTAAGGACACACTAGGAAGATTTAAGAATTTTCGCGAAATCAAAAAAATAATTTTAATTTATTTTATAAAAAAGACTAGCAGACCCATCGTGCGTTGCAACAATATCAGTAAAAATGAATAAATTTAAGAAACCAATGAGTGATATGTTTTAAAATCAATTATGCCAGAAACCTACACAGAAGTGTCAAAAAAAGTCAAAGTTTCATAGCAAACAGATAAATAAATTAATAATTTAAAAGCTTAAAAAAAGCAAAAACGATGTTAAGGGTCCGGGCTCTAAAATAAGTGATAATTTAATTTTTTAAATTGCTATTGTACTCACCTAAAAAAAATTGAATGGGGAAAATATATTAAGCATTTACCAAAAACAGACATTCAAGGCTCCCGGCCCAGAAGGAATTGACATTAAAAGTTTAGTTCCCTATAAAATTTTAATATGGGTTATCAAGTTTTTGTTAACAATTTTTGTTTAAGATCCATTCTTTTAAACTAAACCTAACGCATAAACTTATTTAAGCAAAAAAAAATTACATGATGGGGCCCAATCAGTGAAAAATGTAAATGTGAAAAATCATGTTCATTTCAATTTGAATAATAATGGATTTATTTGTCTTTACTGGTAAAGATTGTTAAAAATTGAATGGGGAAAATATCTTAAACATTAACCCCCAAAAAGACATTTGGGGCCCCCCACCCTGAATGAATTGTGAGTAAGAATTCAGGACCCTGTAGTATTTTAATATTAGCTATCAAGTTTTTGTTTACAAATTTTGGTTAAGATCAATCAGCTTACCAAGTAGCTAGAGCTTAAACTAATTTTTATATAGCTCATATAAGCACACAAAAAATTACCTTTGGGCCCCCGGCGTCCCATGTTTGTATAATTGTTTTTAAAAAAGTTACAAGTTATGATCCCGGGAGTGTACTGAACAGTCTCCAAAAGTTTCATGACGATCGTATACATGGTGTAGTCAGCTATAAACGATATTTACACATACACACACATTTCTATAGAGAGAGGTATAGATTGAAAAACATATTTAGGGGCTCCCGGCAACATTCAGTGCAAGATGTCAATTTAAAAAATCTGATCATTTTAATTCAGTTTCATCTTGGATATATTTATCGAGATCGTTAAAAAGTGAATGGGAAAAATATCTTTAAAAATTTACGAAAAAGACATTTGGGGCCCCGGCCCGATGAAATGGACATTATAAGTTCATTGACCTTAATTATTTTAATATGGGCTACAGAGTTTTTTTATACAAAGTTTGGTTAAGATCCATTAATTTACTCAGTAACTAACGCATAAACTAATTTTATATAGCTCATTTAAGCAAAAAACGACATTAAAGCACACAGGGGCCTATTCAGGGCAAGATATAAAGTTCAAAACACCTGTTCATTTCAATATGGATAATAATAGATACATTTATCATTATTTGTCAAGAGCTTTAAAAATTGAATGGGGGGATACAATCTTAAACGTTTACGAAAACAGTTATTTTGGGCCCCCAGCCCTGAAGGAGTTGCCATTAGGAGTTTAGTACTCTATAGTATTTTAATTTGGACTTTTACTTCTGTATATACCAAGTTATGTTAAGATCCATCAAATTAGCCAGTAGCTAGCACTAAACTAATTTTTATAGCTCATATAAGCCAATAACGACATTAAGGGCCCCAGGGCCCATTCACAACAAGATATAAAGCTTAAAATACCTGTTTATTTAAGATGGATAATAATGGATACATTTATCATTATTTGTCAAGGTCTTAAATAATTGAATTGGGGGATAAAATCTTAAACGTTTACGAAAACAGTTATTTTCGGCCCCCAGCCCTGAATGAGTTGCCATTAGATTTAGTGCGCTATGGTATTTTAATATTGGCTATCAAGAATATAATTGCAAAATTTGGTCAAGATCCATTAATATAGCAAGTAGTTAGCGCTTTTTAAAAATATTTTTTATATTTCTCATAAAGCAAAAAATGATATTATGGGCCCCCGGCGCCCCTTCAGTTTTAAATGGAGAAAACAAAGTAACCAGTTACCATTCCGGGGAGGGTAATAAACAGTCTCAAAAATGTTCATGTCGATCGGATGAATAGTTTAGTCAGCTATAAAGGAAAAGCACATACACATACAGACATACTTTGATTTATATATATATAGACAGTGGGGTCACTAGGGGTGTGCGGTGGGGGCGGGCCGCCATCAGGGGGGTTACACCAGACTGTAAAATTCTATATCTTCCTGTTATTTGGCACTGAAAAACTCAGAGGAGTTCTAAGGGTTACATCCTAAGGGGTGACACCATGAGCCACCGCCACGGGTGACACCAAACCTAGTGGCACTCTGTATATAGTTAAACATTTGTACATATCATTGCGATGTGTATTACTGTAATATATTAGTGTGATGGATATTTTTCTTTTGGAGTAGACAATGTTTATTAAAGACTAGTCCACGGCTAAATTTAAAAGTTTTTTCTGAAAAAAAAAAAACATCAACAGCATGCAAATATTATTAACTTACTTCTAAAGCAGTGATTCCCAAACCTTTTTCACTCACGGACCCCTTTTATAGTAAAAACGTCGCCAACGGACCCCGGGTAAAAAAATAAATAAATGCATCATCGAAAAATTACAAACTCAACATTCTTGTGTAGAAGTATTTATTGAAATTATAACATGAGTTAAAAATAAAATTAAAAATAATTAATAATTTTGATGAATTTGATGCTATTTTATGAGTCTATTTATGTCCGAAAAAATGTTTATGAGTACCAACCGCAATTCCCAACGAGCAGCAATTTCTAGTCAGTTTCTGTTTTTTTAATGTATTTTTTTTATTTATTTATGATGAGGTTCATAAGGCACTGTATCAGTGTTCTACCAAATAGGAAGGCGGGAAAGCATTTACAACTTCTGTATATTAAGACTGGCGTCGCATATCTATGAGCATATCTGGGATGTCATCTAGAGCGGTGCTGGAGACTGTGGTAACTGTTGAATACAATTCCAGATAATGCTCAACCCACCGTTTTAGCTGTGCTGCCTGGTCTTGAATAATTTCTCCATTTTTGGACTTTAGGGGAGCAGCTTTTGACGTCAAGGGGCCCGTTGCCTTTTTGATGTTTTCGTACATGACTTTTGCATTGCCCATGTCTGCAGCTGATTGTATACTGGAACAGAGCTTAAGCCAGTAGGTATTGACACATTTACGTGCAACCTTTTGGGCAAGAGACTTAGCTGTTTTTAAAGCATGCAAATTGTCAGGTGTAGGCTTTTCCTTGTAAGCCATAAGAGCTTTCCTTTTTGCTTCAGTGACGGGTTTCATCTCGTCACAATGTTCATCAAACCAGTCCGTGTTTTTGTGAGATTGTTTGCCAAAGGCTTGTATTGCGGATGTATAGATTGTGTCTCTCAGTTGCGTCCATTTGGAGTCAATGGTGACGCATGGGGACATCTTTGAGAGACTTTCCTTCACCTTGTCTTTGAACAGCTGCGCTATCTCATGGTCTTTCATGCAGGAGGTATTGATGCGTGGACTTCCCTTTTTCATTGTGTGGTACGAGTTTTTCCTCATTATTCGTACTTTGCTGGCGACAAGGGAATGATCCGTGTCACAGTCGGCACTGTGATAGCTGCGAGTGAGTAGGACGCTAGCTAGTTGTGCACGCCTGGTGATAATGAGGTCCAGCTGGTGCCATTGGTGGGATCGAGGGTGTCTCCAAGATACTTGATGTATATCCTTGCACTTGAAGAAAGTGTTGGTCACACACAAGCCTCGTGAGCAGCACAATTCCAGAAGCCTTTGTCCATTTTCATTTAACTTTCCTCTTCCAAATAGTCCAAGGCAGGTGGGCCAGGCTTCGTGGTCGCTCCCCACTCTAGCATTGAAATCTCCTAGGAGATAGATTGCCTCGTCTTTGTGGATGCCGGCTATTGCCTGGTCTAACGCTCCATAGAACTGGTCCTTCTCTTCCGGAGTTGAATAGAGTGTTGGGGCATACACACTAAGAATGTTTGCTGGGCCCGCAGTTGTTCTGAGTCTTAGAGTGAGGATCCTCTCCGTGCCTGATGACGGTGGTTCAATGGATGGTAGAAGAGTGTTTTTAACAGCGAAACCCACACCATGCTGTCTAGGTTCGTCTTTCGGTCTGCCTTGCCAGAAGAAGGTGTAATTGGCCTCTTTGAGTGAACCGTTGTCTGGGAGCCTGGTCTCCTGAAGGCATGCTATGTCAATCTTTAGCCTTTTAAGTTCTCTATCGATTATTCCTGTCTTCCGTGTGTCGTTTATGGACTGCAGATCATCAGTGATGCCGGGACACATAGTCCTCACGTTCCAGCTAGCGATTCGAAGAGCTGGGGTCTTCTTTTTCTTTTTTGTATTTCTTGGTGCAGGGCTTAGTGGCCCACTTGTTGAGTGGTACTCTAATCTCCACGCACCCAGTGGAGAAGGCAGGCCATGACGGGATAGCACCTATTTGACTGGGGGCTGCCCAGTTTGAGGCGGGCGGTAGCTGTCCAGTGAGACATTGGTAGTCTCTCCCACCGTCGGAAGCAGCCCCTGGCGCCTAGCTCTACGTCAATTGAGCTTTGGCTTATAACCGGTAACTGCTGCTTCCCGTGTTTTGTCGACACCTTGCGGCGACGCTGGAGTGTCCTCTCCAGAGGTGATGCAAGCCTGGGCGGGTATTATGGAGAATTAGCTGCTGCCCATACAGCATATCCCCCCTCTCCACGTCAATGGTGTAACCAAGGGAACGACTTGCGTCGATGCAGCTTGGCTGCCATTGGCGTCGCAGGAGCTGCCGGTATGTACATAAGTCTTATGTATAGACCGCCTGTAGGTGCTCCAATTCCTGATTTTCTTTCAGGGTTTACTCCCTTAGCCTTTCCCGCAAGGCAGGTATAGCCGCAAGGCAGCGGAGGATTTGTATTCGGAGTTTCCTTCTCCTAGATGAACTACCAGCCAAGGTTTTAACGAGCATCATCTACNTGGGCAATGCAAAAGTCATGTACGAAAACATCAAAAAGGCAACGGGCCCCTTGACGTCAAAAGCTGCTCCCCTAAAGTCCAAAAATGGAGAAATTATTCAAGACCAGGCAGCACAGCTAAAACGGTGGGTTGAGCATTATCTGGAATTGTATTCAACAGTTACCACAGTCTCCAGCACCGCTCTAGATGACATCCCAGATATGCCACTCATGGAAGAACTTGATGTCGTGCCCACACAGGAAGAGCTGAGCAAAGCAATTGACAGTCTAGCTTGTGGAAAAGCGCCTGGGAATGATGGAATACCACCAGAGGTTCTAAAGAGTGGCAAGACAGCTTTACTCCAACCATTGCACGAGATTCTGTCCCTCTGCTGGGAACAGGGCTACATCCCCCAAGACCTAAAGGATGCAAATATAGTGACACTATATAAAAACAAAGGTGATAGGAGTGATTGCAATAATTATCGCGGCATTTCACTCCTTAGTATTGTAGGAAAGACCTTTGCCCGCGTTATACTAAAACGTTTACAAAGCCTAGCATCCCGCGTCTATCCAGAATCTCAGTGTGGTTTCCGGTCCGGTCGGTCTACCATAGACATGGTGTTCTCCATACGACAGCTCCAGGAAAAATGCAGAGAGCAGCAGATGCCACTATACATTGCATTTGTGGACCTTACAAAAGCCTTCGACTTAGTCAGTCGCAACGGGCTATTCCAAATACTGGCAAAAATTGGATGTCCCCCTCACCTACTTGCCATCATCAGACAGTTCCATGAAAATATGCTTGGCACAGTACAGTTCGATGGAGCTAAGTCAGAGGCCTTCCCTGTCAGCAGCGGAGTTAAACAAGGTTGTGTACTCGCACCAACACTCTTCGCAATATTCTTCTCTGTACTTCTTCGATACGCATTCAAGGATAGCAGTGAGGGAATCTGGTTACATACCAGAGCTGATGGAGGACTTTTCAACACTGCCCGCCTCCGAGCCAAGACCAAAACGACGGATGTCCTAATTCGAGAGCTACTATTTGCGGATGATGCGGCACTAACAGCACATACAGAATCTGGTTTGCAACAACTCGTGTCAAGCTTCTCCAATGCCTGCAAAGAATTTGGTCTGCAAATCAGCTTGAAAAAGACAAACATCATGGCCCAAGACACTCGACCTCCTCCTACCATAAATATCGATAATGAAAACTTGGAGGTTGTGGACAGCTTCACCTACTTGGGATCCAAGGTCTCCAATACACTGTCCATTGAAGAAGAAATAAACAGCAGAATTGGCAAGGCAGCCGCAACAATGGCTAAACTAAATAAGCGGGTCTGGCAAAACACCAAGCTAACGGAGAAAACCAAACTGTGCGTCTATCGAGCCTGTGTCATCAGTACACTACTATATGGGAGCGAGACATGGACCACTTATACATCACAAGAGCGTAAGCTTAACAGCTTCCATTTGAGATGCTTGCGCCGCATCCTTGGTATTAAATGGCAAGAAAAAGTACCTAATAGTGAGGTACTAACGCGTGCCAATACCCAAAGCATGTTCTCAATTCTTAGTGAAAGACGCCTGAGGTGGCTAGGACATGTCAAAAGAATGAGCCCCGGCCGCATCCCGAAGGACCTCCTATATGGTGAACTTGCTTCAGGAAAGAGGAAAACAGGTCGCCCACGCTTGCGATTTAAAGATGTCTGTCAAAGGGACATGAAAGCAGCCAAAATACATACAAGTGACTGGGAGTGTAAGGCAGAAGACCGATCTACGTGGCGCACAGTTGTCAAAGAGGGCGTGATAGTAGCCGAGGAGCGAAGAATGGAGGAGGCTGCAGACAGAAGAGCTAGGAGAAAGGCCAAAACATTTGGAAGCACAGAACTCGTGTGTAAAAACTGTGGCAAAGACTGTCACTCAAGGATAGGACTGCACAGTCACTCGAGGAAATGCAACCCAACCCAACGGTGATGCACCATCGTCTCGCGAGACGGAAGGATGCCGGATATATTAAGACTGGACTGAACTCCATCTAACACGTGGATGTCAACAACAACAGACGGCTACCATTCAAATGGATAGAGATAAACTAAAAGTCCGTAAATTTAATTACGGTAAATTCGATCGATGTGAAATTTTTATACAATGCATTGGTAGGTGACACGTGTCTACGCGAAAAATTGCAGCTCGTTAGCATCATGGGCATTTGGGTTATTTTTTACCTTTGCTTTTTCCGGCCGACAGACCACGACAGATAGAGAGAGTGAGAGAGAGAGGAAATTAATACGACAATCCGTAAAAAGAAAGTTTTTTACTACAAATCCCTTATATATGAGAAAGAACTAAAAGTATTGATTATAATCAAAATAATATACGCCGCGCGACAAACATTTACAGACTGAACGTAACTGAACTCATCTTGCTGTAAAATGGGACGGGTTGGGGGCGTATGCTAACCGATGGTTGGACTGAACTCCAGCAAACACCTGAATATCAACAACAACAGACGGCTAACATAATAATAATAATAATAACTTGGTAATTTATATAGCGCTGTATCCCAGCCTCAAGGCATTTACATGGAGATAACAACACATATATTATTTAAATAAACATTCATATCATACTGACTCCATAAACGACAATACGTTATACATCAGCTAAGTTAATCATTAAAAGAAATTTTGTTTTACTAATTTTGAAAATAAATTTTGAAAAGATGCGTCTTAAGTGCAGTCTTGAAGGACTTAGTAGTTGAAATTCTATGGATGTGTAATGGCAGACAATTCCATTGTTTGGCTGCACAAAAGAGCAAATGACCTTTCACCAAATATTTTAGTTCGTGTCTTAGGAACACTGAGAAACATTGTGTCTACAGAAGAGCGTAGCTGACGATTTGATGAGTAGACCGACAGAAGTTCTGTAAGATGGGAAGGGCATGAGTAAGAAAAGAAGTTGCGACACAGAACGGCCAGTTTGTAATCAATTCGGGCTTGTATGGGTAGCCAAAAAATTAGTAAAGCGGAGTAACATTGTCATGTTTTTTGCCTTTAGAACTAATTTGGCAGCTGAATTTTAAACTTTCTGTAGTTTTTCAATGCATTGTTTTGGCGCCACAGACAAAGGAGTTATGCAGTAATCAATACGAACTAGAACAAGAGACCTTGTGAAAAATTTCAGCTCGGTAGCATCACGGGAAGTGGGTCATTTTTTACTATTCTTTTTTTCCGTCCAACCGTCCAAGACAGAGACAGAGTGAGAGAGAGAGTGAACGAGAGATGACGTAGAGCTAATATAAGTAATTTAAAAAGAGCCATAGTTTATTTAATGTAATTTTTTATTTTTTTTATTTTAAAAAATATCTTTGCGTAATAAATTTTGTTTTTGTGTATTCCTCTACTTCAATATAATATACACCATTATAAATTTACTTTTCTATAAAGGTTTTAAGTTTTAATGCTTTAAAACTTGTTCCAGTAAAACAGGATAAAAATTTATAAAGATCCTACAATATTAAATTCAAAGTTTACAAATAGTGGAGGTACTTGAAAATAATAGCGATGCTGAAATCATAACAATTAGAATATTCTAGAACAGTTTAAATGAACCATAAATAAAGTGACACACTGTCCTGTTCTCACCTTTTGCTAAGCTGTTACTCGCTTTACCCTGGTGTCTTCGCTGTACGGTTCTTTTCTTTCTCGATGTAGTAACCTCCGATTTTCTGGAGTCTCTGACGGCCTTGATGTTCTGATTCTTGCGTGCTCCATGTTTAGGAAGGCATCTCATGCAATTTTTAAAACTGTTTTTGAAAATGTGTATTAAATAAAGAACGTATTCGATATTAGCAGAAATATGAAATAAAATGTAATTTAAAAATGTATATGTTAAAGGTGAGATAAAATGATAATTCAGCTTACGATTCAAAAGCCGCTGTTCATGTTCATACTGACGTCGCACTTGACTTTGCTCAGGATTCTCATGCTATTTAGGAAAGCTGTTTTTAAAAAAAACGTTTTCTTGTAATTCCAATAAAATGAACAAGTCTTTTAAATTATCGTATCCGGAAAGAATATAAAATCTTAATTTTTTTTTTAATGTTTTAATTGTGAATGTTAAATGATACATAAAATAGAACTTACGATTTTAGTAGAAATGATAATATATTTAATGTCGTATAATATTATTATTAATATTAATAAATATGATTATTAGGAAAATACTAATGCTAAGAAGGTAGAAAAGAGCATACAATATGACGCTATAGCAATCTCTAAAAATATCTTAACTTACCTTCAGATCTAAAAGTAAATTTTGAATCTTTTTCTCAACATTAATGACATTTCTTTGATCAAATCCAAATAAAAGTGGTGGATGGTGATAGTGGTATAAGTAGTAAATAATACGACCCTATCCATAATAGTATATTGCTATCTCGCAGAAATATATAATGACATAGAAACTTACAAACTTCCGGGTCATGAAAAAATGATAATGATCGGTTTATTAAAATTAAAACAATAATTATTATGACAATTTGCATTCGATTTATTCGTAATTTAATTTTAAAATAAAAACACATTCCTCTTCTAAATTGTGACTGATGTAAAATTTAATATTTCGACCTGGATGCTGATGCATATATGTGCCTGGTTTGGTCGAGATCCATCGATCCATGTAAAAACGTATGCCAGACAATGAAAAATGACCTACCGTAAAGAAAGTTTGATATATATTTATATATATATTAAATTATAGATAGATAGATAGATAGATAGATAGATAGATAGAAACATTTGTACGTATATATATATATATATATATGTATATATATATTATTCATTACTAAAA
>MUZC01001667.1:611173-625230 GCA_002072015.1 Radix auricularia
CTTATTGTTCTGGCTCCCGATTTGTCCGTCTGTCCGTCTGTCATCACCCTAGATCTCAGCAACCATAAGTCCTAGACCCATGATGTATATATGTTTTTTGTATGTCCTGACCTGCCATTTGTGCATCAACACTCAGTTACTCGATCCATTAAAAAACCCCGTTAAAACTACCAAAAAACATTGCGAATCGAGAGATAACACTGGCGCAGACAACGGCCGCCATTGCCGGAAGTCTTAGTATTATCAAAAGTATTAGTTTTTTTTGTTGTTGACGTCATTAGAATATGTGTAAAAGTTTAGAGAGTTTTACGTCATCATTTGTGGTGACTTCAATCAAGATCTTAGCGGCCCAGGGGCAGAAATTGAAAACTTTTTCGAAACAAGCTTCAACATTCAACTACTTTCAACAAGATTGGCAACCACGATCTATCAAACAACAATTGACGGAGTATTTGGGCGATAAGCTGATTACAATTTAGAATGTTTAATTTATGAGTCCTATTTCAGTGACCACAAACCACTTGTAGTTAGATTAAAGAGAAAATAAAAATTTTTAAAATGTAAAGAAATGACTTTTAAATTAAAAAATTTTCAGGTGTATTCATTACACAAGAAAATTCATAAAAATATGTCTAAAATCTAAACACAATTACTGATAACTACATAATGCTGATATCTAACATAAGTACTGATACATAATACGAAAATGCGCTAACACGTCCTGAGTTCCAAAGGGGACCAGGCTTAACATGATTTTTTGTTACAAATCTTGAAACGACTTTAGATACATATTTTTAGTAGGGGTCTACCGATATGTAGGGGTCTACCGATATGTAGGGGTCTACCGATATGTAGGGGTCTACCGATATGTAGGGGTCTACCGATATGTATGGGTCTACCGATATGTAGGGGTCTACCGATATGTAGGGGTCTACCGATATGTAGGGGTCTACCGATATGTAGGGGTCTACCGATATGTAGGGGTCTACCGATATATTGCTAGCCGATATATTGCTAGCCGATATATTGCTAGCCGATATATTGCTAGCCGATATATTGCTAGCCGATATATCGGCGCCGATATCAGGATATCTCAACAAATTAACATATAGATCGCGATACCGTTATTAAAAAACCAAAAGACTTCTGGTATTAATGTGCACAGCCACGACACAGCCTTCCATGTGTTTTGATATTGTTTAGGTAAAAGTAGTTCGTAAAAATAAAAAATAAAAAATAATTAATTTAAATCTATATTTAAGATTGCTTTTTTATAATTGATAAAAAATATTTGTGGTTTTTTAGTTTTCTACGTTATTAGCTTATTTTCTCTTTAAAACGTATACGAAGCAAAGTGAAATATTGATAAACTATAACAAATTCAAACAAGAGATGCCAGATTCATTACTGGAGAATATTCAAAACTCACAAGAGTAACAACATTAGTTAAATCATTAAATCTTGAAATATTAGAGGATAGAAGAATCAAGAGTAAATTAGTAATTATACATAAAGCAAATAACTCCAATTTAGAAATACAACACAACGATAAATTAATTCAACTCTCAGATAGACATAAAGATAAAAACAACTTTCTTATCCCGTATGCAAGAACAAACAAAAACAAGTTTTCTTTCTTTCCGTCTGGTACCAAGGCGTGGCATTTGTTGCCTGAAGAAACCAGGAAAGCCAACACTTTATCATCATTAAAAACTCTAATAAGAATACACAAAACCATAGAAATCCGTAGCACGCAATAATCTTCTGTACATAGGGAGCGTCTGTAGTATATAAGATAAGATAAGAATGAACACGAAATACAGAATACCGTAATCGAGACACACATATAATTTAAAAAGAAGCTGTACATTTCGTTTCTTAATTTTCGTTGATCTTAATTAAACCAGTAGGCTAACATATAATATATAATTAAAGGTCACAAATTTAAGAATTGTGTCATCGAATATGACAGCTTTTTTTTTGCTCAATCAAATACTTATATAGGCAAAACCAATACCGGTATTAACGGCCATATCGGCAAACATGGATATTGGTAGACCCTTAATTTTAAGATTTCCTTAATTGTGGCGCGTGTCATAAGGCATCGATAGACTTTAGAGAAAAAAAATGCTGTTGTGATATCTAATTGAAATTCCACAGAAACTTCGACTCCTTCCCAGCTACAATAAAATCCAAGTATGACGTCATGACGACCAAACTAGATGTCAACTTTGATGGTGCTATCGTTAACGCTACACAACCAGTCGCTGTCTTCATTGGAAATTTAGGGGTGTGTGAAAAATATAGGAGTATTTGAAAAGTTTGGGCTATTTAAAAAACTAAGGGGTATTTGAAAAATTTGGGGTATTTGAAAACTATTGGGTATTTGAAAACAATGGGGTATTTGAAAATTCTGGGGTATTTGTGAACTCTAGGGTTTTTGAAAACTATGCGATAGTTGAAAATTATGGGGTTTATTAAAACTAAGGCGTATTTGAAAACTATGGGGTTTTGAAAATTAAGGGGTATTTGAAATCTATGAGGTATTTGAAAACTAATGGGTATTTGAAAACTATGGGATATTTGAAAACTATGTAAACTCAATTGATACATAATACATTAGGGTTGGGGTTTAATCCAGTTATAAAACTGATCAGAAAAGAGTAAAATTGATTTCTGTAAGAATGTGATCAGTGATCTCAGTCATGGAGCTACAAGGGTTTGTAAGAATGTGATCAGTGCTCTCAGTCATGGAGCTACAAGGGTTTGTAAGAATGTGATCAGTGCTCTCAGTCATGTAGCTACAAGGGTTTGCATTTTGTAAATAAAATTTATTGGCTCATTTGGAAAAAGTATATTATTTTTTTACCATGAAAAACGTCAAAGCATTGTTTAAAATATGTGTACTCGCTCGGGTAAGAGCGAAGCTATTATATATCTAAAATTAATAAAAACAAAAAGATGGCATTAAAACACAAAAACCATATTTTGGATCAGATATTACCAGAATCTCACATTGGTGCAGAGTACGTCACGTTTCCTAGTGATCCAAGTGACAATAACACTTTGGATATTTTCAAGTTTATCGCTGTGAGGGACTGGACATTGATAGAGGTAATTTTTTTTTTAAATTTTTAGACAATACACGGATAATATAGATGGTTAGCCTTTAAAATAAAGAAAAAAAAACTTGGCTACAATCAATCACAGCCATGGAGAATAAATCATTCAATATGTAAAAAAGTTATTAAATATTTTAATGAATATTTTGTTCACCGAAAAAATAGCTTTCATTGGGAAATATTCTTTACCAGTAATTTGATCCTCATTAAATAAAAGCGTCCAATTCTTGTTTACATAAATTTCCTCGATAAAAATATCACTCCAAAAAAGAGCCCCCATGACACTGTCTCTTTTACTAATTTTGGCCCCACTTCAATGATTTTCTATAGACATTGCATAGTCACAGCATCGCTTGAATTGGTTTTTTTTTATTTTGGGATTGACTAGTTGAATATCTTATTTTCGTTCTCTGCAATGGGAGTGACTTTGACTGAACTGAACTGTCCCTTAACCCGACGCTAGGTCGTTGGGGCACCATTTTGAGCTGCACACTATCTCATACCATGTGTCACAGTTCTGAGCTGCCTTCTGGGAGTCGCTAAATGACAGGCCGGTCCACTCTTCATATTTTCCTCCCAACTCTTCCTTGGTCTGCCTCTTTTTCTTCTTTCCTGGGATGTGCCTTGCAATATCGTCTTTGAGAGACCTCCAGATCTTGTCACGTGTCCATACCATCGTAATTTCCTTTTTCTAAGTGAGGTGAGAAGGTCCTCGTAAGGGCCAATGACAGGACTTGTTTAATTGCGGACGCGCCATGTAGGAGATGTTTAGTACCTTTCGAAACATCTCATCTCTAGCGAATTAATTCTTCTTTGGAGGTGACTTTACCTCCTCCTTTCTGTATCTCTGATAATCAATATATTTTGTTAAATCATTTATTTGTTCAGGTGAGATTGTAACATTGTGTTTCCTGAGTCTATCTAGTACATCTTCAAGTGTATGTATCTGCATTTCAAAATCTTTATTGTGAATACAGATGTCGTTTACTTAATGTACCACATTTTGAATGCCTTGTAACATCACTTTCATAAATCATCTAAAAGTGGCAGTACTGTCGACTAATCCAAATGGCATCACTATACATTCATGTACTTTATTCATAGCTAAAATAAATAAAGGATATTAGACAGAAGTAGGATCCATATTTATCTGCCAAAAATCTATGTTCAAGTCAAATGAAGTGAATATTTTGGAATTAACAATTCTATCTACTATTTGTGTTCGGTCTCCAATAGGTGGGACGTGGTGGTCGAGAGGTAGCGCTCTCGACTGTCATACCGATGGTCACGAGTTCAAATCCACACGAAAGTGAGGATTTGTTATCGGGGCCTGAGGAGTCCCCGAGTCACCCAGCTCCAAATGGGTACCTAACTAGACAATAGTTAGGCGGCTGGGGTAATGCGTGGAACCCCTATAGCCGTGGCCTGTGACCGCTGCATCACTTGCCAACAGATCATCTCTCATGGTCTGTGGACGCAATTATCTTCTGCATAGAAGGAGCGTCTGTATATCTAAGATAAGATAAGATAGGTTCATGGTCCAATTTTTTAATACTATTCAATAGTCTGTAATCACGGAATAGTCGAATACTTCTTTTAGACTATGAAAGTTGTTGACGTAAGTTAGCTTAACTGCTTTCGTTATTTTATTCTCTTTCAGTAGATAATCTACTGTGTCTCTATATGCCATTGGAATAGGGCCTTAGTCTTGAAAGGTTCATGTTCTAACAGCTGTATCTTATGAGTCACAGTTTTTGTGTTTCCTGTTTCTTTTGTGATGAGACTTTTGTATTTTTGAAAATCACTCTGATATGTTTTCTATTATTGGGCTTTCCTTTTTCATTGTGCCAATATCATTTTCAAATCTTTATCTTTGCTGATGATATTGACTTTTTTTTTCTTTTTATTGTCACCTTATACTCTTAGTTTATCAATGAGCACTTTTATACATGTCCTTTTATATTGACACTATATTTCTCAACACTAGGTTTTCCTTCAATCTTGTAGGGACTCTATCATGTTATCTCATTCTTTGCGTTCGACTACAATACTTATACTTATTGTTCTGGCTCAAATGTACTTATCTTGTCTTATCTATACAGAAGCTCCTTCTATGCAGACGATAATTGCGTCCGGCAGCTGTTACTAGTGTTACACTAGCACACTCCTTGTATCTCATAAACATCCACACAGTTTATGCACTGCTGCATACGGAATTTAATATTCACAACTTACGTTGGCTGATAATATTTTTTTCATTAAATGAACACTTTCCTTTTTGAATACAAAATAATTTCATTTCCACTACGACAATGTGTCTGTCACGTGTTAACAGTACGATTATGATAATTGATTTATCCTTATCCCACGATCAATGTTTAGGTTTACAATATTCCAGAAACGACTGTGGACAACCGAGCTACAGATACTCCAGCTTAAGATAGGTTTGCCGTAATATAGGTTTGCCGTAATATAGGTTTGCCGTGATATAGGTTTGCCGTAATATAGGTTTGCCGTAATATAGGTTTGCCGTAATATAGGTTTGCCGTAATATGGGTTTGCCGTAATATAGGTTTGCCATAATATAGGTTTGCCGTAATATAGGTTTGCCGTAATATAGGTTTGCCGTAATATAGGTTTGCCGTGATGCTAGTTTCCTTTTAGCCGGGCACAAAGATTTTTCTAAAATCATCACATATGACCACCGCCATCTTATTTCTTCAGACACAATGAATGTCACAGGCTACTTTTCCTGTGTGTTATTAAACAACACCATCTTTTGAACTATGAGCACTTTAAAGCACTTAATATCACCAAAAATGAATCTAATAATGGAATTAACAGATTGATCTGTACAAGATTCAACTTAAGTGTTCACATGGCATAGTCATCAAACACAGACAGCACATCTCACGCCCTAGTGCACTTTCCTTCAAACTTCCATCACGTGACCTCTTTTCCCTGTCCTCAATCTCGCGATATCTCACGTGATAACTACATTGCAAAATCCCGGAAGTTATTGGACTGCAGAATTATTGAAGCACCAAGCTACGTAACATTTCTACCAGCTGGTATGCTACTTCTTGTGCCCCGAGATCTATGAGCGTGGTATGATCATCACACATCATTTTAAACTTGTATTCCTTATCAGGATGTGATTGAAAGTCAAGAGTCGAAGTGACAACGAAAGTTGAATTCAGAAAAAGCCACTGGCTCTACCGTAAAGACTTTTTAAACTTTTTTTTTCCAAGTTCACTTAATTTACCACACAGTTCAATATTATGACGGATAGCGTTCTTGTATTGGGCAAAAAGGTTTTTAACATTTTGTGTGCTTTATAAAGTACGTAAATATCTAAAAGGGTCAGCGGAGTAAAACAAAATGGAACTCACGTCTTCTTTAGCCAAATAGATAAATTTAGTCTTATTTTCAACCATCATGACATCATATTGTTTAACCAGCCAACTGTCCCGAGGTTCTTGATTAATGGTGGTCTTAGCTATTTTCTCATAGACCACCAATTTTCGGTAACAGTTCCAGTTTTAAAAAAGCGTTGTTTTAGCAGCATTTTCTCTCAATTAAGGTAACACGTCGTAGAACCGTCGTTGCGTGTCGGCATGGCGTGATTCCTGTCATACACTACATTCTCTTCCGACATGGTCACACACCCATTCTTGGGAAATCCTTATTGGAGAACGCGTATGGAATCTCAGCCGGACGATATGAACTGACGTCATGATAAGAATTTTGGCAATATTGTCTATGATTAGGTATTGAAGCCTCGTACCGGCTAAACATTTTATCACTTTAACTTTCAACACTCACAGGCTTAGATCGCCACCAGCAAACGACGATCAAAGCACCAACATTATTGGCTTGAAAAATAGCTTGGTAGGCCAATGACTTACTTTGCCGGACGAGAACTCGGCATACTAAGGAATATATGAAATAGCAATCATCTCATGCTTTGCATGAAACCCTTAGCCATTCTTTACAATGGCTAGTCATTCTATAGAATACCTGTATTGCCTGTAACATATAAATATATATTAGGGCTGCGGAAATTAATTTCTTGATTAATCGGTACAACATTTTATCGATTAAAATTACTTTAATCGATAGAATAGCAATTAAAGTTTAAGAAAATCTTCAACAAAAATATTTTCGATTTATTAATAAAATAATTATTAAAAGGTTGTTTTTTTTACTTACAAACTGCTCTATTTAAAAAAAAACAGATTTTGAGAGTGTAAACTTTGAAATAAGCTGTTTTATAAGGAAACTGTTACACAAATTTAGACATTGTTTTTTTAGTGAAATAATAAAAACAACATTTTAATTCATTGACATCATATTGAACTGCTTATAATTAAAAATATTTTCCAGTAATAATTTTAAAAAAAATTAAATACTTAATTAAGCTATGGGCATTTTTAAAAATGTCCTAAATGGGAACAAAGTGTGAATTAAAAGAACATAGTGAAAAAAGTGATTATGATTTCTCAGAAAAATATCATAACTTTTGAACAACCTGGGATAAAAAGATGATCTTTATATGTTAATGTTAATCATTAAACAATTTCTATACAGCTGTACTACTTTCATATTTTTTAAATTAATATTATTTTTATTGCCATCTATGATTTTTAACATTTTTTTAGTTAAATAGTAAGTTAAACTAAAACTTGTAATATGTTAATAACAAAAT
This sequence comes from Radix auricularia, assembly GCA_002072015.1. Taxonomy (NCBI): domain Eukaryota; kingdom Metazoa; phylum Mollusca; class Gastropoda; family Lymnaeidae; genus Radix; species Radix auricularia. The sequence goes on from MUZC01001667.1 coordinate 619,004, forward strand.
TTGGTATTTTTGAAAAAAAAGTTTTTCTTAAAATTTTAATTTTAATTGTAATATGATTTCAAATATAATTTTTCTACAACTCATTGGAACTTTGTGTAATGTGCCTTGAAATAACACTTGAGAAATGAGATTTAGCAATATTGTCCATATGCTGTTTTTTCCCTCGTATGCATAACTTTGATTACATTTCTTTGTTCAGCATATTGTTCTTTTTTTTAGCCAGGGGAAATTGCTCAATAAAGCAAAAATGTCATTTCCCTTTTTTTGTTACTTCCCTTAAAATTTTCAGTTTAATGACATGATACACATTTATTTTTAGTTTTAATAAAAAAATTACCGATTAATTAATCGGTGTTTTTAAAAAAGTTAACGATTGAATTTAAATTAATCGATAGCAGCCCTAATATCTATCTATCTATCTATCTATCTATCTATCTATCTATCTATATATCTATCTATCTATCTATCTATCTATCTATCTATCTATCTATCTATCTATCTATCTATCTATCTATATATATATATATATATATATTATGATGTATATTGTGTATGCATGGAGCACAGTGGTCGCATTGAATGTGCGCTCGGCTGGCGTGCCAATGGTTGCGGTCCGAAACCATGTGAAGGCAGGGATTTGTTCCCGCGACCTAGGGCGTCCCTGATTCCAAAAAGTAATTAAAAGCGACTGGCTAATGGGTGTAACACTCATAGCCGTGTCCTGTAAACCCTGCATCACTTCCTAACATACCGGCATGGTCTCTGGACGCAACTATCTTCTGCGTAGATGGAGCGTCTGCATAGATAAGACAGATTAACATATCTTAAGCTCTAATATAAAATAAAATTATGGATAACTAATGCCAGAAATGATTTTTTGTATCATAACAAGCATTTTTTAGCGGAATTGTTTTTTAAAAAAGATTTTATTTATTTTTACGTAAAGGTAAGTTTATAGTTAAGTTTGATTTAAATTGCTTGTAAATTTTAATATTACCAGTCAGTTGTACGAATTAGGGATGTAAGAGATTGTGTCAAAATAATTCATCAGAAAAAGAACAACTCGTGTGAAGAAAAAATTACAAATGACAATTACAGTTTATGGCTGGCACAAGATGATAGTAAAGTGTGTGGGGGGCGGGGGATTGAGGTAACAATACTTGCAGTTCACTTTTTTAGATAAGTCGTGATTCCCACCCCTTCCCCAGACACTGACTTACGTAGGTTTCATTTGTCCCTGCTGCTGTTTGTGACTGCTCTCTCCCCTTGGTCCGTTCTTTGCTCTGTGCTCTCTCCCCCTGGTCCGTTCTTTGCTCTGTTTATGAGCAAGTAAGTTTGGTGGTGTATATTACAACGAGGATCGTATCTAGTCAAATAATATCAAACAAACAAAATTTCATTGACATCAAATTTAGTGAAATTTCGCTAATATGAAAAATATCCTCCCAATATTTCTAATCAACCAATTTATGTACGCTTAAAATATATTTCTTTAGGTTCCCGTTACAATTAGTAACATACTTTGTAATTCCATAATTTTTAAATATATTTGTGTAATTTATAAGTAATATCTTAAAGATTTTTAAATGTAATCTTACAGTTCTCACGTTATTTTTGTCTCTAGCTATTTGAAATATTTCTATAGACATTTTAAACCATCAATCAGAGGGCACGCTTCAGGCCCCAATTTCTATAAGGCCGCCAAAAACTTTATTTTTAATTCATTCTTGTTTTCTGTCAACGTCATGACGTCAGGTGTTTGGAAAGAGGGATAAAGAGAGCCACGTCCTGTCGTCAGTGGGAGACGTCTTGGTAAAGGAATTGGAATCAAATCAATTCTATTACGTGCGAGGAAACACCAGTTTTTATGCTTATAAAATCTATTCCAATGAGTCAGGTACTTTGTCAACGACATAATATATAAATACAGGTTCATGAGAAACAGTATTTTCAATTTAATCAAATGTTCATAGCATAATTAATCTTTTTAATTAGAACTTTTATTGAATAAATTATTTAAATTGAAAGTTATTGTTCTTAAATTACAGCGATCATCGAACTTTATTGCAAATTATTTTGCACATTCATTAAGAATGAAACATTTTTTTAAATGCTATGGAAATGCTTTTTTTCCTCACAATTAAGCTGTCAGTTTTTAATGAAAAGCATTGAATATTTTAGAATAATACCATAAAATATATTTTTACTTTTATTGGTAAAGTTAGTGTTGTGTTGTAGGGGAGACATATTAGTTTACCTAAAACCTGTACATACTATGATGATCAAGCCATAACTAAATCACATATCAGATACAATTATTATCTCAGTTTAAATAGAATGTTTAAAATATGATTTAAAGATAAATTTTGTTTAATGAAGCATGTTTTTATTATTATTATTTATCAAGGAGGACATCACCGCTCCTGCATTACACAACTGTTACCATCCCCTGCATGGCGTACAGAGTATGACTTTCAAGTTGACCAGATCTTGCTACAATTTGATGTCTATATTTACATCATCATGAAAAATAATTCGGTAACATTTTTGGCTGTCAATGACGAAGTCCCAAATCCTAAACTTGTCACTAACGTCACAGGTAAGACACTTGTTAACCCCGTGACTTTAGAAAGAAACAAGTAATAACATTACCATCAGATCTAACACTTAGCGGGTCCTCGTCTAATTGTATTCCTATCGCTATAGAAATACAGTTGATTCACATCTTCCTCAATGTTTGAAATAAAGGAAAGCCAATAAATAATATGCTTTATATCTGTTGTCTTCTTGAACCGAAAACAGACTTCTACTCTTTGTAACACAAATAGTTTTTAAAATAGCAATGTTACAGGAGGAAAGTGTACTGAAATGCTCAATTGGTATTTTTGGGAAATAAACTAAGTGAGGTGTGTCTGGAAAATATTTTTAAGATACAATTTATGATAGCAACTAGATCTACTTTTTACACAATCGATCTAAGTCGTTACTTCTTGTATTGCAACAGTAACCTTATAATAGAATCACTGTATATATAAATTGACGGAATATTGATTGTGTGTCTTAAATAAATAGAGTAGGAAAAAATAGAAAAATAAATTCTAAAAAATTATAAGTATAAGGAAACTATTTAAAATAAATGTGTATTTTTTTCAAGAGTATTTTACTTCAATCTTTAAAGAATGCTACAATATTCTACCTCCCTATAAGTCTATGTTATTTATGTTTGTATGTTATAATCAGGTAACATAAAATTCATTATTATAAATATGGAGCCTTGTTTTGTGTACACAACAAGTTCAAGAAACAGTTTGAATGTCCATTTGGACAAAAGGTGTAAAAGATTCACACTATAACGTACTTAGTATGAATCTTTTACAGACAACAGAAAATTGCATGTTAAAAACTAGTATTGCCTAAATTCATCATGCTTCTGATTCGCTTTTTCACAAATTATTGTTTCAGAAATGCTGCCACAAGCAAGATGTTTTTGTTTTTTTTAGAATCCAATTTTTTTTTAGAATCCAAATTAACAAATATTTTCAAAATCGCTGGTAAATGTTTACATATGGAATATTCAATCATTTAGCAACATTATTCTCTTTTAAAATGTCTTTATTTCACAGTATAGTCGATATCGTTGATTTTACCGTAGACAGAGTTGCTGGGTGGTTCAGAGACTCGTTGTCTACTTTCAATCTTCAGAACGAGTTCTTTTTGTATTCAATTGTTGCTCTCAATGATTTCCTTTTAGCCTTGTTTGAAACCCATTGATGTATTATTTTAAATTTTTAAAAATAACAATGAACAAGTTCAAATAAAATAACACAACGTTTCACAAAGAGACTAATCCAATAACAAGATGATTTTGTTTGTATCGTGAGGCTAGAGTATTTTAGTTAAGCAATTTGGATCAATAAAGACTTGTACGAAAGTGTTACAGACACAATGTTAAATTTCACTGTTGACATGACCGGTAGACAAGTCAAACAATGCTTGAAGTGACCTCCAGTTTGAACTCTTACTGTCCGGACCCTCGATTTTTATTTTATGAACCCTGTAAAGTGCGTTGAAATGTTTTAATTTAACCTTATCGGAAAAGCTTTGATACTTTTTTATTATAGATAACTCAATAATTATATGAGACATTTAAAGCTACAAAACTATTGCAATCATTACATGAATTTAATTTCCATTGTCTTACAAATGTTTGCTTCTTGTTTTTTTCTTCAGAAAGTTGTTAGACCGGTTATTACATGCAAGTCAATGCTTCACAACACTACTATCATATCAATATGGGAAAACACCGTCGAAAGTTTGGAGCTTATATGTTTGCCATCAATTCACATTCCGCAATGTGTCATCCATTGGGTATCTCTAACAGAATTCAACCATCTGTGGTAAGGAATGTTGCCCTGTGTCTTAAATGCAGCCTTAAATCTCAGTCAGTAGCGGCGTTAGGTAAGCGCGGGGCCTAGTGCCAGCATTGACCCCGCGGGGCAGACAACCTCGGGAATCCTCCACCCGTCTCTCGACCGCAACAGGTCAAGGGAAAACAACAAAAAAAAATAGGTAACAATGCCTAGATACGTAACACCTCCCTCCTAAAAATAAAAAGTTTACATTTCCACGAAATGGAAATCTTTTTAGAATAATTACCAAAAATGAGATTTACATTACAGAAGGGATTTATCATGATATAAAAAATATACATCAAAATACTTTTACAATCTAGATAAGGCATCGGCGATAACATTTTCGCTGCCTTTTATGTGTTTAAGATCTAGGTTGTACTCTTGTAAAAATAAACTCCACCTGAGAAGTCGTTGGTTCTTGCCAGACATTTTGTGGATAAATGTAAGGGGATTGTGGTCAGTAAATACAACCAGTGGCCATCTGGACCCACTGATATAAAAATCAAAGTGTTGTATAGAAAGAATCAACCCAAGACATTCTTTTTCCACAGTAGAATAATGTCTTTGATGTCTATTAAATTTCTTGGAAAAGAAACAAATAGGGTGTTCTACTTGGGAATTATCTTCTTGGTAAAGGACTGACCCAACACCGGTGTCACTGGCGTCAATAGCTAACCTAAAAGGTTTTCCGAAGTCAGGAGCCATCAAAATGGGGGAGCTAGATAATATCTGCTTAATTTGGTTAAAGGCTTTCTGACATTCATCCGTCCAAGTAAATCGGACGTTCTTTCTCAGGAGGTTTGTTAAAGGACTGGCAATGACAGAAAAATTTTCGCAAAATTTTCTATAATATCCAGACATTCCCAAAAATCTTCGGAGTTGTTTCCGATCAGCAGGGATAGGGAAAGCTTGGATAGCTTCTACTTTGGCCATTACAGGTTTCACCTGGCCTTGTCCTACAATATGGCCTAAGTATTGGATGGAAGCCTGGCAAAAATCACTCTTACTCAGGTTTACAGTAATTTTTGCATGTAAAAGTTTAGTAAAAAGACAATGCAGTTGTTTACAATGGCTAGAAAAATCTTGGCTAAAAATTACTACATCGTCTATGTATGCGTGGCAATTCTCCATGTCAGCAAGCAGGGCATTTATCATTCTCTGGAAAGTGGCAGGAGCATTCTTCATGCCAAATGGCATCACTTTGTATTGGTATAGACCATCAGGGGTGACAAAGGCGGAGATTTCCTTTGCCCTATCAGTCAGGGGAACCTGCCAATAACCTGAAAGTAGGTCTATTTTGGTGATGTACTTAGCGTCACCAATACGATCTATGAGGTCGTCTATCCTGGGGATAGGAAACGAATCGGTCTTTGTTACAGCATTTACCTTACGGTAGTCTGTACAAAAACGATAAGTCTTGTCCTGTTTAGGTATCAAGACACATGGGGAGCTCCAGCTACTGGAACTTGGTTCGATGAGGTCATTTTCAAGCATATACTTGATTTCTGACCTAAGTATGGCAAGTCTTTCAGGGTTGACCCTGTAAGGATGCTGCTTGACTGGAGTAGCCTCGTCAACGTCTACATCATGCATTATAACATTAGTCTGTCTTGGTACATCAGAAAAAATGTCATTAAACTCGTTAATGAGTTTCATGATAACTGGCCTTTCTGTCGAAGACAGATGAGACAGTTTTACGTCCAAATTTTGTAATACAAAAGAATTAGGTATTTTGTAGTGTCCAAATTTCTCCTTTACAATATCATCATCAATAGGAGAAACCTGGCTATTTGAACAACTTTTGACTGTATTTAA
>MUZC01001667.1:628130-650342 GCA_002072015.1 Radix auricularia
ACATTAGCAGCTAACTCTAATTTCCTTAACTCTATTTCTTTATCTTTTAAAGCTAGCTGGGCTTCTATTTCCATTTGTTTTAATTTAATCTGAAGTTCCAAATCTGATTTACCCTCCTCGGGTCTAAGGGTTTCTAAAAGGTCTTCAGAAAACACTTCCTCGTTTACATAATGGATTACAATGTTATCTCTGATTTCTTGTTTAAGGGCATTTGATTTTATTTTTAACCCTAACTGTTTAGAAATAAGGACCAGTTCCTTCCTAGTAAAAGCATCAAGCTCTTCCACAGAGGGATTTGCAAGAAAACTCTGAATATCCATGGCCAACTAACAAAACTATCACAGGCACAAAAAAAAATATGTATACAATGTAAATATACAGTACACAATCAGTACAACAAAAAACCTTACGAGAGTTTCGTCAATACTATTGATATTTTACTTCCGACTCTTTGAAGAAAAAAAAAATTTAACGGCAACTTCGCCTTTACAAAATTACTCAAGTAAGATGAAAATAGGTTCAGAAAAACATCCCGGACGAAGGCCCCAATCTTCTTTTGTCACGTATTACAAATTAGAATAGATGTAATTCAATTCGTAATACGTGACAAAAGAAGATTGGAGGTTCCGGCGAGGAATCCGAAGAGGTCATCGTATTGTTGAAGTTGTTCAAACCGCGTGTTCATGGAAGTGATTGCCTGGTCCACAATGGACAAGAAGTATCCCGTTCTGAATGTCTCCTCAGGTGATAAAGTTGCTTCCTCCCTACTTTCATAGTAAAACTGCCTCTTCCTTCGTCTGTTTCTTTTATGTTTAAATATTTGTTCCACATCCATTGAGCTTGAAATTTCCTTTGCGGTAATCATTGCAGAATGAAAACCATTGTCTCGATACTTTGTTAGGAAAGATACGAGTTCTTTAACTTGTTGAATTGCTACATCCAGTTGCATATCAGCTGATTGCAGCATTTTGCTCACAGTATTAGCAGCGAAAAGAAGGTCATACCATATGACAGTGGCAAGGATGAACTCAAAATTTCCCATTTCAAAATTTGCAAGGGACTCTGCTTCAGCTTTTACCGTAGGATCTCTGGTCTCATCTGCTACAGTAAACAGGGCATCTCTTATTTCACTCATTTGGTACCGCAACGCTTTCACACTTTCAATGCGACATTCCCATCGTGTGTCTGACAACACTTTCACACTTTCAATGCGACATTCCCATCGTGTGTCTGACAACACTTTCACACTTTCAATGTGTCATTCCCATCGTGTGTCTGACAACAATTTCACACCTTCAATGCGGCATTCCAATCGTGTGTCTGACAACACTTTCACACTTTCAATGCGACATTCCCATCGTGTGTCTGATAACACTTTCACACTTTCAATGCCACATTCCCATCGTGTGTCTGACAACGTGCGACATTCCCATCTTGTGTCTGACAACGTGCGACATTCCCATCGTGTGTCTGACAACGTGCGACATTCCCATCGTGTGTCTGACAACACTTTCACACTTTCAATGCTGCATTCCCATCGTGTGTCTGACAACACTTTCACACTTTCAATGCGGCATTCCGATCGTGTGTCTGACAACACTTTCACACTTTCAATGCGACATTCCCATCGTGTGCCTGACAACACTTTCACACTTTCAAGGCCACATTCCCATCGTGTGTCTGACAACACTTTCACACTTTCAATGCGACATTCCCATTGTGTGTCTGACAACACTTTCACACTTTCAATGCGACATTCCCATCGTGTGTCTGACAACACTTTCACACTTTCAATGCGACATTCCCATCGTGTGTCTGACAACACTTTCACACTTTCAATGCGACATTCTCATCGTGTGCCTGACAACACTTTCACACTTCCAATGCGACATTCCCATCGTGTGCCTGACAACACTTTCACACTTTCAATGCGACATTCCCATCGTGTGCCTGACAACACTTTCAGACTTTCAATGCAACATTCCCATCGTGTGCCTGACAACACTTTCACACTTTCAATGCGACATTCCCATCGTGTGTCTGACAACACTTTCACACTTTCAATGCGGCATTCCCATCGTGTGTCTGACAACATTTTCACACTTGTAATGCGACATTCCCATCGTGTGTCTGACAACACTTTCACACTTTTAATGCGACATTCCCATCGTGTGTCTGACAACACTTTCACACTTTCAATGCGACATTCCCATCGTGTGTCTGACAACACTTTCACACTTTCAATGCGGCATTCCCATCGTGTGTCTTACAACGATTTTGTAGTGACGTAAGGGACAGTCCCCTTCAAAATCTTCCATCTCGCAGGTGAAGCAGCAAACATCACGTAAATTTGTTGTAAAACTCCAAAAACTGACATCGCTTGTGAGCTGGATTTGGCCATATCTCCTAACACAAGATTAAGAATGTGGCAGCCGCATGGTGTGAAAAATGCGCGACTATTCAAGCGAAGGGTATGGGCTTGGACTCCTTCGTGTTTTCCCTTCATATTAGAGCCTTTGTCATATCCCTGTCCTCGACAGTCATCAATATTTAAGCCAAGTTTCCTGATTTCTGCTATCAAATAATCCGACAACCCTTTGCCTGTTTTGTCTTCAACAATCAAATATTGTATAAAATGTTCCAGTACTTTTACATCAGGTTGTGACGTATCTACAAAGCGCACTATCAGAGACATCTGTTCTTTGTGGCTTACGTCAGGCGTACAATCAAGTATAACTGAGAAATACTTAGCAAGTTTCAGCTTATCAATTATTATCTTCTTTACTTCAGACCCCATCAACTCGATGAGTTCATTCTGAATCTGATGTCCAAGATAATGATCGTGTGTTTCTTTATCTTTGATGCGACTAACGTGCTCTTCCATAACAGGATCAAATTTCGCCAGCATCTCAATCAAGCCTAAAAGTTTGCCATTATTCTGATCATAAAGCGTTTCTGTCTTTCCACGAAAAGCGCTGTTGTGCTCTGCAAGATACTGCACAACAGCCAGGATTCTTTAAGGACTCCGCGCCAATGAAGCTTTTCTTTCTCGATCTGTTCCAGCATCATTTTGTCTATCCCATCGGACTTTGACATCCGCTTTAGAGCTTCAAGCCACTTTTGCATGCTTTTGATGTGCTCTTGAGATATCTCGTGTGCTCTCTGTTTTTCACCAAGATGCCTCCAATCATTACAACCTTCGTTTGCCAATTTTCCATCGGAAGATGTCCCGTAGAGCTTGCAACAGAAACAATATGCTGCGTCTTTTAATTGAGAGTAACTCAACCATCGTCTGTCCACACGTTCTCCGGTTGGCATCTTTCGAATGTAATGGTTGTTTGAAAAATGCCTGTTTTCTTCGTTTGTCGGATATTCATGGTCATCGGGTAACCTGATTGGCCCTTTTTCAACCAGCAAATCACGTAAAGCACAGGTTAAATGTTCCCAATTACTCGGATCGTAGATGTCTTTTGCGATACCTGGGTATAAATTGTTCTCTGAAGAAACAACTTCACTATAGCCGCTTTCACTGTCGCTAATTTCACAGTGTGGTGACTTCATATCCAATAATGGCGCGGTGGTAGAGTCACAACAATCACTTGTATCATTAACAGTGGTCGCTATGGTAGAGTCCACAGCAGCAACCACAGGACAATCAAAATCTTGTTTATCTGCTTGGTTTGGAAAGTACTTATCCAGTGCTCCGTTTTGACTTCTGTCGAATTCTTCTCTTAGCTTGCGTTTTTTTTTAGCTTTTTCTGCGCCTGAGTCATATTTGCGAAATCTATCGCGATCTCTTCCACTCATGTTGATATCGTACAGAGAAATCACTTTGATGACGCTAATTAATGTTTCCGATCGCACCACTACCGAGACACTGCCATTCCGATGACACAGTTTTCTAAAAATAACTATTTTAGTAAATCTATTGTGAATGACGTGTACACAAATAAAGGGGATTGGCTGAATGGTACATCTGACCTATTTTCCGCTAACGGTGTAATGCTTTCAAAGACGTCTAGAGCTACGCTACGGAATTACAAGCATACGTTCTGACTCTTTGGTTCTACATGTATAGGCTATTAACCAGGACGAGACATGTTCAGGACCGAAACGCGGGGCCTACCTAAGCGCGGGGCCTGGGGCAGTCGCCCCAGTTGCCACCCTCAAACGCTGCTCCTGATCTCAGTCTTTTATGTCGTTGTGTATTTTTTAAATCCTTTAAATTAACTTGTGGTGTCTGAGATATGCGACCGACCGACCGTACGACCAACCGTACGACCAACCGTACGACCAACCGTACGACCAACCGTACGACCAACCGTAAGACCAACGTACGACCGACCTGAATATCGTATTGAGATTGCGGGTACAGTTTTGTACCAGAATTTGCAGGCGGACAAGGACCACTCTGGCAAAGACCTTTCCCATAATATGATGTATCCTGTTGGATGAGACTGTGTTCACAGCATTTGCATAAGAGCTCACGCATAGGGTTCAGGACTGCTGGCTTAACGTACATTAGGACTTCTGCGGGAATCCCAAAGATACCTATCGACGTTCCATAACTCCAATGATCAATGGGTCTAGTAAGCTCCTCGATTGAGGAATGAGAAGCAAGTTGATCCAGAACTGGTTGATCTGGAATTCTCTCTAGGGCCGAGTCAGATACGATGCTCTGTGTTGCATAGAGTTCCAGGTGATAGTACATCTTCATCTTTCATTCTGTGATCACCTCTTCTGTCTTTGATTTCAGTGTAGCTAACTTTGTGATTATGGGTTTAGTGGACTTTTTATTCCTTTGTACATTTTATACATCAGCAGATTAAATACATTTACAGGGGTGCACCCTAATGTGTATGGGCCAAAAACGTTCAGTCTTCCGGGCTGTGGTTTTGCATTTCTGAGATATTGCAGTTTGCCATGCCCTGGGATGGCTTTGAAGGCAAATAGAGCTTTTCTCTTTGTCAACGTCACGTGCTTTATTGTCTCTGACTGGCCTCAAATAAATCTCTATGTTTCTCTCCTTTCTCCAGAGGTCGGTGAGAGAGTTGTTGTATATGGTGTCACGAAGATGGAGCCATGTCTCATCAATTTGTTCTGTCGCAGCCACTATAGAATCATGAGGATTGATGGCGCCTTTTATGCATGGAATTGACCTTAAGAGTTGTCTTCAGCTTGGTCTTAAGCTTGGTCTTAAGCTTGGTCTTAAGCTTGGTCTTAAGCTTGGTGTTAAGCTTGGTCTTAAGCTTGGTCTTAAGCTTGGTCTTAAGCTTGGTCTTAAGCTGTTCCCTGATCTCAGAACAAATTAGATGGTAATTATTGAAACGAGTTTTACTCTTGCTTTTAGAGTGACGCAGTTTCTTTGGTGTTAATTTAATTCTACTTGCAACAATAAAGTGGACTATGTCACAGTCGGCACTGTTATAACTTCATGTGTTGAGCACACTGGCAAGGCCAGAGCGGATGGTGATAACGAGATCAAGCTGGTGCTAGTGCTGGGAGAAGGGTTGTCTCCATGACACTTTGTTGATGTTCTGGTGTTTAAAGAATGTGTTGGTTACACACAGATTATCAATACTGCATAGTTCGAGCAGTAACTTGCCATTGTCATTCCTTTCGCCAATGTTGTGTGAACCAAATTTGGAATAACGGCTTAGTTGTATGCACCTACTCTGGTGTTGATATCACTGAGGAGGTATAGACTCTTTTGCGTGTGGATATTTGTTACTGCAGAGTCCATGGACTCATAGAAATTGTCTTTTAGCTCTGTTTCAGAGCAGAGAGTTTGTGCATACAATGCCATGTGCTGCCAATTCAACATATAGCATTAGTGAGTTTTTAATAGAAAAACCAACGCCGTGCTGCATCGGTCTGTCTGAGAGCTATCCTTGCCAGATAAAAGTGTAGTTGGCCTCGATTATTTTGCCTTTTTCAGCCAGCTGTGTCTCATACAGGCATGCAATTTTGATACCGAATTTAGACAGTTCCTTGTTGATAATTGATGTCTTCCTCAAATCTGCTGTTTATAAATGGTCAGAATGGATTGCATTGCACAGAGTTCGGACATTCCTGCATGTTACAAAAAGTGCTGGAAGCCTCTTTCTTATTTCTTTACTGGTGCTTGTGTTATGACTCGCTTGTTGAGTTTATCACTCTGATCCCCATGCACATAAAAGGGCAGACGAGCCATGACAGAACAGAACCACATTTACTCGCTGGGGGGGGGGCGCTGACGAATTAAGACGGGCGGTAGATGATCAGTTAAACCTGACTACCTCTACCACCGTGTGGAACAAACCCTGGCGCCTAGGCTCTATGCAAATTGAGCAATGTCTTATAATCGGTAACTGCCGTTCCACGTGCTGTGCCTACGCCTTGCAACGAACCTGGAGTTACCCTCCGGATTTGGGTACATTAGGTAGAAGAAAAGGGAGGCCGCGATAGCCTTGGAAATGTTTAGAAGAAGGCCAGTTATTAAGAAATGCCCGTCTCTCCACGCAGATGTTTGGTCGAGGTTAACAGCTTAGCTGATACAACAAAGTGCCATCGACATAACACGAGTTGCCAGAGTATAGCGCATTCGCAATAAAATTGCCTAAGGGATTCTGTCGCGTTATTTTCAGTTAGGGTTTAGTCCCTTGGTATCTTCATAAGCAGAGCTAGAAACGAGAAGGTAGTTTCCATTTCTTAGATGAGTCACCTATCATGTTTCACGATTCTATTTTGCTTGAAGCTGCTGGTTTTATGGCGCAGGAGGGGGTGGGCGTCTGCATCTATTCTCCTGTCACCAGACTTCGTTTTAATTCATTCAAGAAGGTCAGGAGTTCAACATGGGTTGAACTTGAACTTGAACTATCCCTTAACCCGACGCTGGGTCGTTGGGGCACCATTTTGAGATGCGCACTAACTCATGCCAAGTGTCACGGTTCTGAGCTGCCTTCTGGGAATCGCTAAATGAAAGGCCGGTCCACTATTTGATGTTGTCCTCCCAACTCTTCCTTGGTCTGCCTCTTTTCCTTCTTCCCTGGACTGTGCCTTGCAATATCGTCTTTGAGAGACCTCCAGATCTTGACACGTGTCCGTACCATCGTAGTTTCCTCTTTTTAATTGAGGTGAGAAAGTCCTCGTAAGGGCCAATGACAGCACTTATTTTGTCGCGGACCGCTTCGTTCGTGATGTGCGCCATGTAGGAGATGTTTAATACCTTTCGAAAACATCTCATCTCAAGCGCACTAATTCTTTTTTGGAGGTCTGCGGTGAGCGTCCAAGCCTCTCAACCATAGAGGAAGACTGACATTGCCAGAGAGCGCATTAGTCGAATCTTTGATCTCAGTGAGAGCTTCTTGCTTTGCCAGATGTTTTTCAGTTTTCTTAGTGCTGCAGTTGTTTGGGCCTTTCTGGCAAGAATTTCTGGTTTTGAGCCTTCATCGGATATTACAGCCCCTAGATATTTGAAGGTAGGGACCTCCTCGAGTTTTTGACCGTTTATCCGTATTTCACTTGTGAAATTCTTATTTGCCATGAACTTGGTCTTTTCTGCATTAATTTCCATGCCATAGGCCTTCGACGTCTTCTCTAGCTTTGCAAGGAATTCTTTTAGTTCGTCCTCGCTGCCAGCTAGACCGTCTATGTCATCGGCGAAGCGTAAGTTAGTTATGATCCTTCCTCCGATGCTGACCGTTCCGACATGGTCTACGAGCACATCAGTCATAATTCTTTCTAGGAAGAGGTTGAAGAGGATGGGGGAGAGTAAACACCCTTGTCTAACACCAACAGTGGTCTTGAACCAATCTCCCAGTTTGCTGTTGTAGAGTACTGCGCTGGATGCTCTGTTGTATAGGTTCTTGATCACAGTAATGAGCTTGGCGTTAATATTGTACTTGTGCATGGTTGCCCACAGTGCTGCATGCCACACTCTGTGAAACGCCTTTTTGAAGTCTATGAAGACATGAAAGAGGTCCCTCTGGTGTTGCAGATGTTTTTCACAGAGCACTCGCAAGTTGAAGATCTGCTCTGTTGTGCTCCTTCCTGCTCTGAAGCCTGCTTGTTCTTCTGCAATGATCTGCTCTGCTTGTGGTTTTAGTCTGTTTAGTATTACCATGAGCATGACTTTGCTGGGGTGACTGATCAGGCTAATTGTGCGGTAGTTCTGACACAATTGTAGATTACCCTTCTTTGGGAGCGTTATAACCAGCGATTGAGTCCAGGGTGTTGGCCATTCTCCTGTCTGCCAGATCTTGTTGCACATGCTAGTTAGAATGTTTATTACTGGGTCACCTCCTGCTTGAATCAGTTCACCTGGGATGTTGTCTGCTCCAGCCGATTTCCCTTTTTCAGCTTTCACACAGCAAGCTCCACCTCATCACGGAGAATGTAATGCATGTCCATGTTAGATGACGTTGGGCAATTGAGCACTGATTCGTCGCCCTTTGAGTCTTCATTGTATAGCTCAGAACAGTATTCGGTCAATCTTTTTATTATTTCTTGTTCTTCTGTAATACATTTCTCAGATTTATCTTCAATTGTTGAGATGCGACCTTGCTTGGTGGACGTCAGATCTTTGACAATCTTGTACGCCTTTTTTGAGTTGTTTCTCTGTAGATTATCATCGATGTCTGAGCATTGTTGTTCTATCCAGATTGTTTTTGCTTTATTCATTTCTTTCCTGATCTTTTTGTTGATTGTTCTGTATTTGATTGCTCCTTCTGCAGTATTCTTTACGTTCTTAAGTTTTCTTCTTTCATCGCACATCTCTAGGATATAAGTGGAGACCCATGTTTTTTTTATGGCGTGTTTTTTGCCAAGTATATCTTTTGCTGTCTCAATTATTGTGGTATTGAAGGTATCAGTGATTAGATCTATGTCCATATCCTTTTCCGATTCACAAAGTGTGGTCAGTGGCACAAATTTCCCTCCAATTTTTGCCCTGAACGCCTCTGCGATTGCCGGATCTTTCAATTTTTCAAGGTCGAAGCGTAATCGTGTATTGCTTTGTTTTGCTATCTTTTTCAGGTGTAGATGGAAAGTCATCAGCACCAGGTTATGGTCGCTGCCGATATCCGCTCCAGGGAAGCTTCTAGTATTAGCTGCTTTAATGCATGATTTAAATCGTCTTTTGACCAGTATGTACTCTATTTGGTTACTATGTTCCCCGCCTGGGCTGTGCCAAGTCCATATTCTGGATTTTTTATGGTGACCAATTGTGTTAGCTAGAAGGAGGTTGTTGTATCGTGCAAATTCGAGGAGTCGAAGCCCTCTATCGTTGGTCAGGTCATTGCAAGAGTGTCCGCAAGTATCTGCCCAGTTGGTACATACATCTACTCCAATCTTCGCATTCCAGTCACCTTGGACGACGATAATATCTTTCTTTGGTGTTTGATCCATGATGTCATGTACTTGGTCATAGAAGGCCTCAATTTCACTATCATCATGGCTGGATGTAGGAGCATATGTCTGTATAATTGTGATATTGAAGGGTGTTGCTTTCAGGCGGATGGTGATGATGCGGCTGGAGACAGGACGACAACCAATGACTGAGTTTGTTGTATTTTTATGGATTAGGAATCCAACTCCATGTTCATGTCTGTCCTCCCTGCCGCTGAAGTAGATTTTGTGTCCATCTTCTGTTGCGAGTTCACCAAAGCTTTTCCATCGGGTCTCACACAGTCCGATGACATTCCATTGGTATCGTTCCAGTTCGTGGGTCAGTTCTTCCACTTTTCCTGTCGCATGTAAGATTATTACATTCCATGTGCCAATAATTATGTCTCCTCTTCTTTTGAGGTTGTATGGGGGTGTTGGTTGTGGTGCACCAGTAGTAGATTTTACGTCCCCATCCTGGTGTGCAATGGTAGACGCGGCCTTTGTTAACCCGGGCGACGACCGAGCCGGTATGTGTTGAGTTAGTATAATAGTCATATGGTGTGTCTAGGGCAAGAATTGCTTGGCAGCGCCCATCCCTCTCCAAGCTTAACCACAGCCGGATTCCTCCTTATCGGTGGCCCGCCTTGGTCATGGACACGTAGCCGTTGAGTTCGCATGTGAACTCGTCCGCCCTGGCCGGTGCTCCAACTAGGAAGTCGTACGCCCAATGGTGCCGTGTCAGCACCACCCCCTCACGCGGTTTAGCCGGTCAGCTGAGACCGTTGCCCGGGGTGTGGCGCTGGGAGCCACACGTGAGAGTTTCGAGAGATGGACCAGGACCAGTGAGCTTGACCACCCGAGGGTGCAGCTGTCACAGCGTCAAAAGGTACTACCTCTGCCCAGCGCTCCCTACAACCCTACAACATGGGTTAGAAGAATCTATTTTTAGGCTCAAGTCAAGGGGATAATTTGTAAGGACTTATTTCCGAATCCCAATCCCGGCATTAGATGTCTCAATTAATTTTTAGCAAGTTTCTAAGACAGCAATTTAGTGTATGTTATTTTGACATTTTCATATGTTTCTTTGTATAAATATAAACCTTATTGTCTTCTCTCATTGTCAACGAATTTCATGAGCTACTTTTTAAGAAAATCGTTATATTTATATATTTGTAAACTAATATAAATCTTTGAAAAATGATTGTGTTATCGGGAAGAATTTTAAAAATTTCACATTTATATTTTTCTTCAGGATCTCAATTCTTATGATCTCCAACAATATCTGCATCATCTAGAAGTGAAAGGAGATGACCATAACTATGACACTACCACACCTACAACACAAATTCCGAGCATTAGTGAAATAGCTCATGACAATGGAAACCGCAGTCCATGCAACGAAGATAACGTAATATCACTCTTCCATATAAGAATATCGAACATCTCAGGTATAGCAGTCGATCTACTGTGTCTTTGGTCTAATCTCACTAGAGCAACAAAAGCGAAGATTGTAAGGAAGATAACAGATAACATCAACAGATATCTGTCTGTCGATGACCACAACTCATCAGCTTTCAGAAGGTCCAAGATTTCAGTACCTGATCATGGAGTCTCCTCCATCGCAATGGGTTCAGTTGGAGTCGCAATTATATTTGCAGTGTTTGGAATTATTTTTTTTCCAGACTTTTCTTCTCTCTTGACCTACATAATCTGTTCTAGAAAAGCAAATGACAAGTTACCTACAAACGAATGATATGGGATATTTCTCCAAAGGATATCCTAATCTTCGAATAATTTCATTAACTTTTATTTTAATCCCTGCGGGTTATTACTGTGTTATTGGAGGACGATTTGTTAATTTTTTAAATAAATATTTGAGATTGTTTTAAATATAGAGTTAAAATCGTGAGACGATGATAGAAAGTGCACAGAGAAGCTTCAAGCGTTGAGATAATTGTACAGGAATAACATTCAAGTAAGAAAATTTTCGAACAACCTTAATTTGTGAGTTTATATATATATATATATATCACTTCCTTTTGTCAAATTAAACAAACTAATATTTTTCATGCTTATTAAATTTTGAATATCTCCCTAATATGTGTATATTACGATTGTTTATGATTTATTTAAATTTAATCCTTAACTGGTACAAAATTAACGATTAATTAATCATTAATTTCGATTAAAGCAAAAAATTTATATGCATGATGACGTAAGTAACGCTTATTAAACGTTCTTGTTGAAAATCGAAAAAAACACTGGAATGTCTCCTTCATATGTCATCTACGTAAAAAGACAAGTTGACATTACTTTAAGTGATGAGCGGGTCTAACTGACAATATAAGCAGCTGAGCCGAACAATCATTCACATGGAACTGTGGTAACTGGTATGCAAAAACGGGCTTGGCACAAGATGACATTATCGGATATCAGTGTTCATTGATTTACTACCATTTTAGAAGGTTAATGGAATCAGGACCTTTTTGTATCGCAGTAATTAATCAGACGAGATGTCATCATTTTCTGTCTCTGAGTCAGACTCCATTACTGACATCAGCTTAATATGCTTTTCATTTGACTTGATAAGTACGAGAGGTGTTAGTACCATTTTAGGAACGCTTTATACACATTTAAACATTCCCGTCAGTCAAAAAATATTCCTGTAATCGTGAAGAAATTTATTATTCATGGGCTACTATTTTTTAAAAAAAACTCTATGACTTCCAATAATTTGTAAGTGATGGGCCAATTAACCGTTTAAAAATAATTTAATCGTTAAAATAATTTAACGATTAATCGAGTAATTAATTGTTAATTTCCTCAGGCCTAGTTTATATACTTTTTCTTTATTCGTGATTCAAACAGTGTAATGAAATTGTTCCTTCTCTTGCAAATAAAAGGTAAAGCCATCACTGAGTGTCTCACTCGTCAGTAGTTCTCAAACCTCCCGTGTAGGTAGAAGCATTAAACTTTGGGAAGTTGTTGAGTGCACTTTGAAGATGATAAATTGTAAAATAGAAAGTCAAAATTACCACTCTCTGGAGGTCGGGGCCCAAATATTTTTCCTTAATATAGATTAATTAAAAATAGTTTAAACTTAGGCTACGGTTTAAATCTTGACCAAACTTATTACGTAAAAACTTGATGACCCATATTAACATTCTATGGGGAATTTTACTCCTAATGTCCATTCCTTTTGTGTCGGGGACCAAACTTTTTGTTTTAAAAAACAATAAATTCTTTATTAACATTTCAAATTTATAAAATTTGACCAATGTTAAAAAGTAGATGTATCATGATCCATATTGAAGATCTATAATTATTTTTCACTTTACATCTTACACCAATGGCCCCTGGTCCATTAAAGTAATTTATTTTTATGTCAAATGTCTAAATGTTATAATATTCATACGATCGCCTTTGAAACCAAAGAAACTTGTGGAATACGTTCTCCCTAATATTTCTGATGTGCATTTTATTTTTATAAAAAACAACTCTTATTAGGGCCTTGGCCTAAAATGTCTTAGTCTAAGTTATTAGTGTAAATGGCATAACATAAAAACACAACGAAGACATAGGTGTAGCTAGGATTAGTGTCTCCTGGAGGGGGGCATTTAAAGCACTCTGCCAATACAGTCTAAAGGGGAACAGTAACTTTACCTTTGGTAAAAAACTCAGTGATATAAAAAAGTGCAACCAGGAAAGAGGTCCCACGACCACTTCTTACAAGAACAAATATATCAGATAGATCAGTCATATGCCTATCTAAAACAAGTGAGGGAAAGTTAATATTAGAACAAGTGAGGGAAGTTAATATATCACATAGATCAGTTATATACATATCTAGAACACGTGAGGTACAGTTAATATATCAGATAGAACAATTATATACCTATCTAGAACAAGTAAGGGACAGTTAATATATCACATAGATCAGTTATATACCTATCTAGAACAAGTGAGGTACAGTTAATATATCAGATAGAACAATTATATACCTATCTAGAACAAGTGAAGGACAGTTTATATATCAGATAGATCAATTATATACCTATCTAGAACAAGTGAGGGAAAGTTAATATATCAGATAGGTAAGTTATACACCTATCTAGAACAAGTGATGGACAGTTTATATATCACAGATCAGTCATATACCTATTTAGAACTAGTCAGGGACAATAAATATATCAACAATATTTGCTATGCACACATTTTCAAAAGTCAGGGATAAAAACAAAAACACACACAAAAAACACATTAAATAAATAAAAACAAAAACAAAACAAAACAAAAACAGCTCGTCGTTGTAAGAAAAGGGCGATAAAAAATTTTTTATCGCCCTTTTCTTACAACAACGAGCTGTTTTTTTTTTTTGTTTTTTGTTTTTTTTTCAGGCTTCTTCATTTTCTTTCTATCTTATCGTCATTGAGTAGAAAGTCTTAGATGAGTTAAATCTGATTCTAATACGTGTGTACGTATAATTTATTTGCTCCGACGATGGTGTAAGCCGAAACGTTTACTCATGTATTAGTTATATAATAAAACTTTCATTTATTGTTTTTATTAAATAATTTCTTTGTATATTTTGTATTTTATATTTCTTAGACGTAAACACTTTTTTTTTATCTATCTTAATCACTTACATAGAAAAAATAGTTGTAACGATAATCTTTCACTAAAAACTTTAAAGTGTACATTTCTACTTAAATATACTTTACAACACAACACTTTATAGTGTCACAACTTTTCCACATTATATTTTGCAAGCATAAATTATACAATATCCATCATGATTCAATTTGACTAAAATGAGTTTTTGGTTGTTCTCGTTGTTTTTCTTTTATTATTATGATTATTTTTTACAAAGAATGTCTTAGCAAACATTAACATTAATCCCTTTTATTATTTCAAATAAGCTCATCAATTTTTCAAAGTATTGCATTCGAATGTTTAAGCATTTATTTATAGATAGTGTTGTAACAATATTTTGAAATAAAGGTAAATTTACAAAATTTCTGTGTTACATTTCATTCATAAAACTAATTGTTAAATATTATTTGCTGTTTCTTTCAAATCTCATTTTTACAAACTGCTAAATGTCTTAAAATAATTTGTTTGCAACTAATTCTAATATATAACTAATTATTTCTTTTTAAAGGCAAGTTTTAAAATGTTTCATATCATAGTAAAAAAAGAAATCATAAACATTTTAATAAACATTTTATGGCTGAATCGTTATCTTTTTAAAATTTGATTTAATTTACTATGTTACTCAGGAAACAACAAATGAAATTTAACTATAGTATAGTATTAGATTTTTTAAAAATACATTTACTATGAGATAATAAGTATTATTTAGTGCATTTAATTCTATTTACACAAAGTTCTTACCCTCTAATAATATAACAATTTACAAAAAGAGTGTCACAATGATCAATAAAGATCATCTGTCATAGTAATAATATTTGATAAATAAAGCCTGTCCTCGATTTGTATACACAAACTAAAACATTGTTTGTTGCTTTGACACGAAAATAAAAGAGGTTTCAAAAGAAAAAAGGAAAATTGCTTAGATGATCAAATGGGAGTAAAAATGTAAACAAAATAATATAATTTTTTAAAACAAATTTTCAGAAATTAAATATTGAAAATGTTTGCACAGCAAATTTTTCAGCTTTTTTGGAATATGAATTATATATAAAGGTGACTTTCCTTACTTAGTGTCACTGTGAGCTACCCTAGTGGAAATGTGGGCTACCCTGGTGCAAATGTAGGCAACCCTGGTGGAAATGTGGGCTACCCTGGTGGAAATGTGTGCTACCCTGGTGTAAATGTGTGCTACCCTGGTGTAAATGTGGGCTACCCTGGTGCAAATGTAGGCAACCCTGGTGGAAATGTGGGCTACCCTGGTGTAAATGAGTGCTACCCTGGTGTAAATGTGTGCTACCCTGGTGGAAATGTGTGCTACCCTGGTGGAAATGTGGTATAGCCTGGTGGAAATGGGGGCTACCCTGGTGGAAATGTTGGGTACCCTGGTGGAAATGTGTGCAACCCAGGTGGAAATGTGGTATAGCCTGGTGGAAATGGGGGCTACCCTGGTGGAAATGTGGGCTACCCTGGTGGAAATGTGGGGTTCCCTAGTGGAAATGTGGGGTACCCTATGGAAATGTGGGCTACCCTGGTGGAAATATGGGCTACCCTGGTGGAAATGTGGGGTTCCCTAGTGGAAATGTGGGGTACCCTAAGGAAATGTGGGCTACCCTGGTGGAAATGTGGGCTACCCTGGCAGCAATAAATTGAAATGTTTTTGTTTATAATGAAGCAATGTGGTTGCCTACAATACATTATGATGACATCATTATTATTTGGCATTGACTATTAGGAGAGGTAAATTTTTAATAGTGATCGTGTCTTTTTTCAGTGAAAAATTTTTGGCAGTCGTAGCAAAAGTAACTAATTTTATGCGGCCGTCAATGTCTCGAAGGTTGCGCACCCCTGGTTTATGGTAAAAAAAAATAATAATAAATTATTGACTCTAAAATCCAGTGCTAAAAAAATATAAAAATGCTAACTTTTTGCTTTTTTATTTCTTGAAATCTAGTTACATTAAATCAGACAGTGATTGACTAATGATTTGATTTTGTCACCTGTGATAATATCCACATCTTGAGATCATTTTAAAAGAAATAAATGAAAAATAGGAATGAAGAAATCAAGAAATAAAGTATTCATTTATCTAGGCGACTCTCGACAAGAGGGTCTTCAATTAGTGTGGCATTACAAAACTCAGAGGATTAAAACAAATTAAAATATCATTGTAAAAAGTGAACACTTTATTGATTTCTATTTTTTTACAATATAAACCCAGTCCTAGAAATTTAAATCCTGCATATGTATTCAGATTCCAAACAACACATCTAAATGGCGTTACTTTAAAAAGTGGTTTAAAAATGTGTTCAAAATTCATTACATGAACTCTTCGTTCTAGATAAAGACGGAAATATTGTGTGTATACCCTACACGGAACACTTAGAAGCCATATAGTACTGTCCCTTTGGACTCGAAAAAAAGTCATAACGATTTAATTATTCATAGTGACCTATGTTCCATGTCAGCAGTATGTCATTGTAATTGTTTAAGTCTGGCACGCTTCAAATGTCAATGTTATGACACATGTTTTATGAATAATTCAATTGGAAATAAAACTCTAGTTGTTTGCTGTAAAATACTTTGAGTAAGCCTTCATGATAATTTTAGGAATAGTTTTTACACTGACTTTACTTTAGGGATACTTATTACTTAGACTTTACTTTAAGGATACTTATTACATAGACTTTACTTTAGGAATAGTTTTACTAAGGCATTTCTGTCATATTTGTTTCAAGAATTTTAATCTGAATATAGTTGATATATTTAGAGAAAAACTTTTTTTCCCAGTCTTCTTGTCAAAATTCCATTAATAATTCAAGTATAAATTTAACGGGGAGCCTCAGCCAAAATTACCGTTAAAAATTAAATTGAGACTTTTGAGTCGTAACTTTAGCTACCTTAAGTGATTTTTGTTTTCAATAACATCATTAAAAAAACATTCTACATGTCTGCATGAAATATTTAACGGCACATATTGACTAGCAATGTGTTCAGGTGCACGCCAACTAACCTGACAGATAGGGTTTCGAAACCCATGAGGAAGATTTTTAAAGACCGGACTTGGTAAACGTATCTTATAACACAAAAGATGCTGCTGTTTCATTTTCTTTTGTTAAATTATTCTTTACTTCATATTTGAGCCTGGCCAAAGGTGGGACATTTAACATGAGTAGGACCTCAACAAAGCTTCCCATTTTGCTCTCTTATTCCGTATGCAAGAACAAACACATACAAGTTGTCTTTCCTTCCGTCCAGAATTCGGGAGTTGGGTGGGTTGCCTGAAGAAACAAGGAAGCCAACAATTTATCATTATTATAATCTCTAATAAGAATGCAGGAGTAAACACAAACTATGGATAAGCATATGGCGCAATAATCTTCTGTATAAAAGGATCGTCTGTAACAGATAAGATGAAATAATTTAATAAACATATTTTTCTTTGATCTATGGAAGAATAGAGTCTACCTATATTTTCTTCCTTTAGATTATTTCTAAAACGAATTTAATTGGCTATTCAAAAGTTTTATAAGTGTTTCAATAATTTATAAATTACTAGTCTTCTGATTTCAACAGACCCTTTTTAATGGATAAAATTGATTCAAGTCTTAGGCGACTCTAGAGTATTGTCAATACTTTATATTCTTTGATAACAAAAGTTGGAGTTTGGTAAGGTTAAATATATTTTTGCGTTCAGATTTTAATGATAAAATTATAAAAATATTGTTAATCATATAACGTGTTATATGTAGTATGATTTTACATGAATAATGATACTGATGAAATGACTGAATGTGCTTTCTTTGCCTAAAGCTATTACATGATTTATGACTATGATTAAATTACGTGTGGTGCTTGGTTTTGTCTTATGAATTTTTTACCCGAGTAATGATGATATATTTTTTTAAAATGTTGTGTCCCATAGCCTTGTAGTCGAAGGAGATTCTAATGTTTCCATTAGAGCGTTCACGGGGCTTGTTGGGCCTTCGAGGCACTTATCTTCTCTCCAGGTCAGCGGAGAGCTTTCCAGAGATTGTCATTCATTATTCTTATTGTGGCTCTGCGTGGGCTCGAACCCACGCCAGCTTGTGAGGCCAGCTAACTGTTGACTTCGCTACTCAGCCGCCAATGATGTTGATAAAATGACTAATTCTGCTTGCTTTCGTCTTATCCATTTGATGATGATGACGTAATTTCTAGTTTTGCTTGATTTGTCTATAGCTACTATGTAATTTGCCATGTCTGTATGCTTTCACCATGAATTGATGTATGTAGGTAATTCAAGACCGACCATCCGGAGCAAAAGTAGAGCGGAAGTGTTTAGATCTAGGTCAGTTAGAGTATCTTGACATAAAGAAATGGACATCAAACGGAAGCCGACCTCCAACTATGACTAGGGGTTCACGAGACTTGTGTGATTTGCAAGGTGTTAAATGCCCCGGGGTAGATAGAGAGTGACCACACGTGCAAATTTCCTTGCATGGGGGGTAATTAAGTGGTGGGGGTTTCAATAGACATGATTATGTCAAACTGACACCGACTCCGTCTTAGTCTAGAGGTGGATCTAGATGATTGACAGATTACTTCGGACATTGAATTTCATGAGCGGAGACGGAAGGGTAATAGAGTAGACTAAATCGTGAAAACCAAGGGTTGGCTGGGAAAACAGAGAGTAGATAGTAGATTGAAGATGTAGAGAGTTGATGAAAGTTTGGTTTCAGGACGGCTATCTTAATTAAGTTAAGTTAGATTAAGGTGTGTGTTGGAGCAAAGTAGTGATTAAACATAGTGAATTAATTAGTGTTCATGTCGTCTTAAAGTCTTGGTGTTTGAATTGAGTGAGTGAAACCTGAGAGTTTGGTCGCACGTTTACCGAGTTTCCTTATAATATGAGATGTGTGTATATATATATATATTTACGTGTTTTCCTATTTCTAGCTAACGATCATCTGTTATTGTGGCCATTAGTTGCAGTCAAGAGGCCTCAGGCCCTAAAGCAAACAACATATTTTGTTAAACTACAGTCTTAAATAATTAGTTAGTTTCATTCTACTCTAAATTATTCAGTCTGTTAGTTTTGTGTTTACCCTGTTTGGTTAGCAAAAGGATGTGCCGCGGATCAATAAAAATAAATTCGACTCCATGATGAAAGATGTCACGCTCTGGTGATTGTTTGACTTCACAGGAACAGGAAAACAGTATAAACAACAATAGAGCGTCAGTACAGAGCGTGTCCACACGCCAAACGTGTGTTGAACAAACTAAAGACATTTCATCATGCCAGGCCTGTGTACTACTGTTGCGCTATGTCAGTGGCTTAGTATCTGTAAGTTGTGAGTGTTGAACACGGCGTCTTTCGCCTCATCTTCAATTAATCATTTGATATTTTCATGTCATACTATTTTGAAATTATTTTTGTACTTTGAATAATAGAATCTTTTTAAAATATTATAAAAATTTAAGGTTTTTTTATTAGAAGCATGTAAGTAAATAGTCAAGTAAAGTCATGCCAGAAATCTATTTATATATGACGTGCAGATCTAATCATTTAAAATAAAATATTCCTACAGTTTTTCTGTTTGGCGGAGTGAAGTCAGACCCATGCTTTGCTTTCAACGAATCTATTTACGTCAATGGAAAATGTCTGAAACTCTTTTTGAATGAATCTTTCAATTGGACTGAAGCCCAGGTTAAATATTGCTATTAGCTTATATTTTTTATGTCAAATATATTTTTCTTTTTTAAAATGTGATTTAAATTTTAACTTAAGATAACTATGTTATTACCTATTTAAAAAACTAAAAGAGATTTTTTTCTTCTAAAGATAGAAATTAATTTTATCTCAAATGTGTAAAAAGAGATAGCTTTTTATTTAACTTTCTCATTTACTTGTGCTATAAAGTAACAACTTAATGTATCATGTTACAACTAGATGTATTTTGTAGGGCTGTTATCGATTAAATTAAATTTAATCGTTAACTTTTGAAAAATTACCGATTAATTAATCGATAATTTTCTTAAAGCTAAAAATAAAGATAAAGGACGTCATTAATCTGAAAATTTCAAGGGAAGTAATAAAAACAGGCAATGTTTATTTAAAAATTTAGTTATTTTTAAAACATAGTTAGCAATAAAAGTAAGTTAAATAACGCATTAAAGTTTAGGCGCTATGATGAAAATTTCAAATTAATTTTAAAAATATAAAAGTAATACAGCGGTATTAGAGGCTGTATAGAAATTGTTTGATGATTAACAAAAACATCAAAATCATCTTTTTATCCCAAGTGGTTCAAAAGTTATTTTTTTTCCTAAGACCTCTTAATCACTTTTTCCATTTTATTGTTTTCCTTCACGTTTTGTGCCCTCTTAAGGCATTTTTTTAAAATTTAAATGTATACTTTAATTAATATGCTAAAACTAAATTTAGTATCGCAAAGTAATTTATCAAATTAAATTTACAAATCTAACGCTTCCTTTTTTTCTAAGACATTTTGTGCCACCAATATGCCTAACGGTGTACTAGCTGAACCAATCACTTTAGAGGAGAGGAACGCCACAATCACATTGGTGACAAACATTAGTATTACTCAACAAAGGGGTAAATGATCATTTCTGTTTGTCTTCATGTCATTAGATGTCTTCTTCTAATTCTAATTGGTAGTTTAAAAAGCAAAAGTTGACCAGACTTTAAAAAAAAAAAATGTTACTGGTGGAATACTCTCTAGCAGACAATACAACACACATTTTTCGAAATTTACAACCTAAAAAAACCCCAGCTCAGTTCTTAGCATTTAACGTAGATCTAAGTGTATTTCCTTACTTGCCGTTGCCACTGTCGAAAGCTCGATATTATAGTAATTTTTGCGCTAAAATTTTATGTTAAAATTTAATTAGGTCTTTAGTTAATTTAAAATTATGTAGGATTAAATAACATGAAAATTCTGGACAATAAACAATTAATTATTACGATCCAAAAGTAGTACCATTTTAGGAATAAAGAATGATCCTGTCAGTGAGGTAATTTTGTTTTCGAAGTAATCTTCAAATCTTCAAATTCAAAGTTGTAAGTAAGTTTAATATATTTTGACGCTATAACCGTCCCTAAATGCTAAGTTGTGTAAATAAATTCTGAGCAGAAAGTTTTTTTTGTTTTTGTTTTTAATTTTTTTTTTATCATAATGATATTTCAAAGTTAATATAAAAGTTTTCTCCGTCAAATCCAATGTTTTATTTCAGCTTGGCTAGGGGCCAGTGACCTAGTTGATGAAGGTACATTTCTGTGGACGACAACAAACAGATCTCTATCAAGTAATGACAGCTGGTGGGCAAAGCCACAACCTGATAATAGCAACGACGAAGATTGTGTGCATATTCCCTCTGGCAACGAAACGAAATTAAACGATTTGAAATGCGATGAAATGTCAATACCACTTTGTCAAACCTGTAAAATAATCATTTTCTTTCTCAGAAAATTATAGCTAAATAATATATTGCTCTACTCTACTCTTATATGTTTTAAATATAATCGAACACTGATTTGCGAATGCATGTTAGCTTTAACACAACATTTGGCCATAATGTATGATCTAAGGCAGCCACAGTAATTAAACTTTTGCTAATTTCTTACACCATACACGTCACTTGTAAAGAACTGACAGCCCTCGGCTGTTAATCCGCTAACAATACTTCTCAACGTTTGCCACTTTTCAAATTTCAATCGTTTCAAGGATGGTACAACGTCCTAACATAACACAAAATTCTATCATGTTGAAAGTAATACAACCATCACTAGGATCTTGCCACCTTCACTTACCTAAATAGAGCCATCCTCACTGACAAAAGTCAACAATCACTTACCTAAATAGAGCCATCCTCACTGACAAAAGTCTACAATCACTTACCTAAATAGAGCCATCCTCCCTGACAAAAGTCTACAATCACTTACCTAAATAGAGCCATCCTCACTGACAAAAGTCAACAATCACTTACCCAAATAGAGCCATCCTCACTGACAAAAGTCTACAATCACTTACCTAAATAGAGCCATCCTCACTGACAAAAGTCAACAATCACTTACCTAAATAGAGCCATCCTCACTGACAAAAATCAACAATCACTTACCTAAATAGAGCCATCCTCACTGACAAAAATCAACAATCACTTACCTAAATAGAGCCATCCTCACTGACAAAAGTC
>MUZC01001667.1:656950-681035 GCA_002072015.1 Radix auricularia
TATATATATATATTAAATCTAGCTTTTATTTCTTGAAATTCATTGTTGGTCTTTCCATTCAGGCACAAGATGCGAAGATATCAAGCTCGAGAGTGTGTCCTACCTGCCAGCGGCTATCAACTTCAACGACGGCCGTCGAGTGACATCCATGACGCTGTCTTCACAGCTGTCAACAGAAACCTGTCTATGGGGGAGAAACTTTGGGTACAATGAAACGAGTTTGTTCGCAACCTCGGGATGTCGAGGAGTTTTCAAAGTCTGCTATGAGTCAGGTCGAGGTAACTTAAAACTGAAGTGTCCACTTCATGCCATCAAGATAAACAACGTGGACTTTGACCATTAGAAATGTACAGAAAGCTGTAGGACATTTGCGTTCACCACCGTTGTTGAATCCCCATTTCACGCCAATCAAAATCCCCAAACTCAGCAGCTTTCCTGGCATTTCTCTTTTATCTTATCTTAGATATACAGACGCTCCTTCCATGCAGAAGATAATTGCGTCCACAGACCATGAGAGATGTTCTGTTGGCAAGTGAGGCAACAGTCACAGGCCACGGCTATAGGGGTTCCACGCATTACCCCAGCCGCCTAACTATTGTCTAGTTAGGTACCCATTCAGAGCTGGAAGACTCGGGGGCTCCTCAGACCGCGGGAACAAATCCTCGCCTTCGCGTGGATTCGAACTCGTGACCATCGGTACGACAGTCGAGCGCGCTACCACTCGACCACGGCGTCCCAGACAAAGTTCTACTGAATATACACAAATATTAGGGCTTCGGAAATTAACGATTAATTTCTCGATTAATCGGTAAAAAGTTTTATCAATTAAAATTATTTTCATCGATAGAATTGTGATAAAAATTAAAGAACATGTTTTTTTAAAATCGATTTATTAATTAATTATTAATAATAGTTATCCTGTTTTTTTTACCTACAAACCTCTTCATTTACTTAATGTGTTGCAAGTGTAAACTTTAAAATAAGCTGCTTTATAAGGAACTAGCTAATTACCCGCGCTTTGCAGCAGAAATTTAAGATTTCAGTTAGTGCTTAGAACCGGTAAACACTAATTCAATATCCCTTTGATTTCAATCTAAATCATGATGGATTTGCTAAATATATTAACTAAACCGTCTTGGAACAGACGTTAGAAGTTCATAACCCCATTGGAAATTGTATTATTTTTAAAATCACATTTGATCAATAATTTATCCATTAACTCAGTAGACAATTTTTAAATTACCTTTTATATAACTAATGTTAAAAATGGCAAACCGGTCTTCAGCACTAAAATGTATTTTTACTATTAAAAGTTAAAACTTATTTTAAAAAACCAAAATTTGGGTCCAGGGGCCCTATGGGTGCAAATTGTATAGTTCAAAACAACAGCTTATTTCCATTTGGATCATGATGAATATATATGTTAGTCCAAATTTGATTTAAAAAATCGAGTGGTAACGAATGGTTAAAATGTTTTAAACGTTAACGAAAAAGAGATTAGGGGCCAAGGGCCACAAAAGATTGAAAAATATTATTTTATTGACCAAACGAATTTTAACATAGGCCTTCAAATTTTTATCTTCCGAGCTTTGTAAAAATGCATTTACAGAGTACCCAAAGTTTTTTTTAAATATTTGTAATTTAGCTAACATAAGGTGAAAAAACTGCAATTGAGTGATAAGTTTGCCTGCTACCATCCCAAATATACATGCGTCTACCTGCACAGGATGTTGAAGAATTTGTGATGATTAACTTTGTATTTAAGAAAAAAATACATTTGGGTCCCTGTCTCCCATTGAGTGGCAATTTAAATATTTTTTTCGCTTGTTACCAGTGCGGGTGTGTACTCAACAGTTTCCTGAAAGTTTCATGCTTCTAACTACATAGGGAATCAGAAAATTAGTGATGACTCAGTTTTTATATAAAAAAATACATCGAGGCCCCCGGCTCCCATTGAGTGATACTTAAGATATTCTTTGCCTGTTACCATTTCGGGAGTGTACTAAACAACTTCCCAAATTCTCATGTTTCTACCTAAACGGGAAAAGGAAAAATAGCAATATTCAGTAAAAGGAGAAATTAAATTTTTGGGCCCCCGGCCCCAATGAAAGTTAATCTAATTTTTAAAAAATTCCAATAATCATGGTAAGAGGCTATTCAACAACTTACCAAAGTTTCGTGCTTCTACCTACACGAAAAGTTGGAGGATTAGGGATGAGTAAATTTTTAAAATAAGAAAAAAAAAACATGTGGGCCCCCCGGCCCCCAGTAAGTGAGAATTTAAATATTATTTTCAACCGTTACCATCATGGACGTATACTGAATAACTACCCAAATTTTCATGTTTTTACCTACACGGGAAAAAGGACAATTAGTGATTTTCAGTTTTTATAAAGCTAACATAAGGAAAAAAACTTCATTTGGGCCCCCAGCCCACAGGAAGTGAGAATTTAAAAATTATATTCATTTGTTACCATCGTTGAACTTTACTGAACAACTACCCAAAGTTTCATCCTTCTGCCTACGCGGGAATCAGGATAATTAGTGATTTTCATATTTTAAGTAGCCCATGTAAGAGAAAAAAAACATTTTTGGGCCCCCGGCCCCCATGAGTGGTAATTTTAAAATTATTTTCCGCTACTTATTGTCAAAATGGGCTATTCAACAACTTTGTTAAGTTTCATGTTTCTACCCACACGGGAAATCGGAGAATAAGTGATGAGTCCGTTTTCATAAAAGAAAAAAATACATTTGGGCACCCAGCCCCAATAAGTCAGAATTTCAATAGTGTTTTCGCCTGTTACCATCGGGAAAGTGTACTGAACAACTTCCCAAAGTTTCATGCTTCTGCCTAGGCGGGAAACATGATAATTAGTGATTTTCATGTTTTATATAGTCCTTGAAAGGGGAAAACGCTTTTGGGCCCCCGGCCCCAATGAGTGTGATATTTAAAATTATTTTCCACCAATAATTGTCACAATAGGCTATTCAACATCTTTGCAAAGTTTCATGCTTCCACCTACACGTGAAATCGGAGAATTAGTGATGAGGTATTTTTATATAAGAAAAATACATTTGGGCCCCCGGCCCCCAATGAGTGATACTTTAAATATTTGTTTAACATGTTAAAATTGCGGAAGTGTACTCAACAAATTGCCAAAGTTTCATGCTTCTACCTACTCGGGACAGTGGATAAGTAGCGATTTTCAGTGTTTAAAAAAATAGTTTTTGGGCCCCCGGGCCCCACATTTTATGATTTCTAACAATAATTTACGCCAATAATTGTTCCAAGAGGCTACTCAACAATTTACCTAAGTGTCAAGCTTCTACCTACACGGAGAGTTGGATAATTAGTGATGAGCCAGTTTTAATATAAGAAAAAAACTACATTTGGGCCCCTGGACCCCAGTAAGTGATAATTTAAATATTGTTTTCGCCTGTTACCATCTTAGAAGTATTCTTAACAACTACCCAAAGTTTTGTGCTTTCATCTACACGCAAAATAGGAGAATTAGTCATTTTCATTTTCTATATAGCTCATATAAGGAAAAAAGCAAAATTATGGGCCCCCAGACCCTAGGGGTGGTCACCTGGGGTTGAAACATAGCCTATGACCTTTTCCGGGTTGAATTGGGGTTCCATGCAAAATTTCACCATCCTGGGTCCGACGGTGTGGATTTGTATTGGTAACAAACAAACAGACAAACTTTCAGCTTTATATATTAGACTAGAGGCAAGTACCCGGCTTCTCACGGGTTTTAAATGAGGTTTTCTGTAGAAGCGTAGGCCTACATACTGTTTATTTACATGAAGTAAAAGGAAACATTTATATTGAAGCAGGTCAAATACAATTGCCTATCCGAAAAGCATAGTGTCTTCAATTCTATACCAGCAATCCCAAGACTCTGGCACACCAGTTAAGACTGCACCATCGTGGTAGTGTAATTAACAACTTTCCGAATTGCCATAATTCCAAATAGTAGAATTAAAGATTTTCAATTTGTATATAGCTTATATGAGTTTAAAACAACAACACTATATTTGGGCACCAGGCTCCCAAGAAGTGTTATAAATATTTTTTTCGCGTGTTACAATCGCAGAAGTGAACTCAAGAACTTCCGAAAATTTCATGCTTCTACCTACTCGAACATATGAGAATTAGTGGTTTTTAAATTTTTTAAAGCCCATGTAAGGAAAAAACGTATTTGGGCAGCCAGCCCCCCATGAGCAGGAGTTTTAACATTTTTATTTGTTAATTTACGTCGTGAGTGCCTCCTCAACAAATTTCCAAACTTTTATGCTTCAAACTTTTATGCTTCTACCGTCACCTAAAATTAGAGAATACGTGATGAGTCTGTTTTTATATCAGAACAAATACATTTGGGCCCCGTCCCCAGGGGATAGAGTTTCTTTTTACTCCTCTTACCATTGCGGATATGTATTGCTCAACTTTCCAAAGTATCATGCTTCTACTTAAACGGGAAGTAGGAGAATTAGTAATTTTCACTTTTTATATTGCTCATATAAAATAAGAAAACTACATTGGGCCCCGGTCCCCTTAGAGAGATAATTTAAATATGTTTTCACCTGTTACCATTGGAGATGTGAAATACAGCTTATTTAAGAAAAAAAAATATTTTGGCACAGCAGCCCCGGCCTGAGTGAGAATTTTAAGAGACTTTTTCTCCATTTTTGTTGGGAGAGAGAGTTTAAAAACTTCCAAAAGTTTCATGTCTGTACGTATATGGTAAATTTGAGAATTAGAGATAATTCGGTTTTTAATATAAGAAAAAAACTACATTTGGGACCTTAGCCCCCAAGAATGGGGATTCTAAAATTCTTTTTGCAAATTAGCGTTCGGAAAGTCTACTTAACAATTTCCCAAAGTTTAATTCTTTTACCTACACGGGAAATAGTCGAATGGGGGATTTTCAGTATTTATATAGCGTATATAATTAAAAATCAAAAACTACATATGGGCCCCCGGCTCCCAATGAGGGGGATATTTAAAAATGTGTCTTGTAAAATATCGTCGGGATAGCGTACTTAGCAACATGCCAAAGTTTCATACTTCTACCTACACGGGAAATAGGAGAATTAGTGATTTTCCATGTTTATATAGCTCATAGAGGGAAAAAACATTTGGGCCCCTGGACCCCAGAAAGTGATAAATGAAATATATTTTCGCCTGTGATAATTTAGGAAATGTACCAATCAATATCCTACAATTTCATGATTCTTCCTAATCGGGAAATAGGAGAATTAGTTATTTTCAATTTTATATACCTCAAATAAAGCGGGGAAAAATGTTTTTGGCCCCCGGCCCCCATGAGTGGGAATTTATGGAACGATTGCTATTATTGACGGGAGAGTATGCTCAAGAATTTCCAAAAGTTTCATGGTTTTATCTACACGGTAAATTTGAAAATTTGTGATGAGTGAGTTTGTTATATTTGGAAAAACTACTTTTGGGCCCCCGGCCCCTAATGAGTGAGAAGTTTAAAATTCTTCCTCGCAAAATATCGTCGGGGTAGCGTACTTAACAACTTGCCAAAGTTTCATACTTCTGTCTATTCGTAAAATAAGATAATTAGTGATTTTCAGTTTTTATGTATAGTTCATACAAGGGAAAAACTACATTTGGGCCCTTAGCCCCCAGAAAGAGGTAATATAAATATATTTTTGACTGTTACCATTGCAGAAGTGTACTCAACAATATCCTAAAATTTCATGCTTCTACCTCCTCGAGAAATAGAAAAATTGTTGATTTTCATTTTTGTATAGCTCAAATAAGGAAAAAAGGTTTTGGGCCCCAGGCGCCCACGTTTGTGAATTTATGGAATGAAACCTATTTAACAACCCTCCCCATATGATTGTGTGTACGTTTACCAAATTTCACTTTACTGGGTTGTCTGGATCATGAGTTATTAGGGAACAGACAGACAGACAGACAACAAATACAAGAAAAAAAAATTAGTTGGGCCCACGGCCCACAGGAAGTGATATTCAATTTTTACCATCGTGGAAGTGTACTTAACAATTTACCAAATTTGCCTACGCGGAAAATAGGATAATTAGGGATTTTCATGTTTTATAATGTCCTAGTAAGGGAAAAACGCTTTTGGGCCCCCGGCCCCCATGAGTGTGATATTTAAAATTATTTTTCGCCAATAATTGTCACAATAGGCTATTCAACAACTTTGCAAAGTTTCATGCTTCTACCTACACGGAAAATTGGAGAATAAGTGATGAGTCAGTTTTTATATAAGAAAAATTACATTTGGGCCCCCGGCTTCCAATGAGTGATGCTTTAAATATTTCTTTACATGTTACCATCGCGGAAGTGTACACAACAAATTCCAAAAGTTTCATGCTTCTAACTACACGGGAAAGGGGATAAGTAGCGATTTTCAGTATTTTTTTAAAAAAGTATTTGGGCCCCCGGGCCCCACTTTTTATGATTTTAATGTTTTAACACCAATAATCGTTCCGAGAGGCTAATCAGCAATTTACCAAAGTGTCATGCTTCTACCTACACGGAGAGATGAATAATTAGTGATGAGTCAGTTTTTAATATAAGAAAAAAACTACATTTGGGCCCCCGGACCCCAGTAAGTGGTAATTTAAATATTGATTTTGCATGTTACCATTGTAGAAGTATACTTAACAACTACCAAAAGTTTTATGCTTTAACCTACACGCGAAATAAGAGAATTCGTGATTTTCATTTTTTATATAGCTCATATAAGGACAAATGCAAAAAATGGGCCCCCTTACCCTAGGGGTGGTCACCTTGGGTTAAAACATAGCCTATGACCTATTCCAGGTCAAATTGGGGTCCCCTGCAAAATTTCACCACCCTGGGTCCAACGGTGTTGATTTGTATTGGTAACAAACAAACCAACAGGTACACTTTCAGCTTTATATATTAGATATATGATGGTAAAAAATTAATAGAATCTAATTGTTTTTACTTAATTACCAATAACAAAATTAAAATCAGTGACATTATATTGAAATACTAATATACGGAGGGACAGATGGATGGATGGACGGAGGGAGGGAGGGATGGATAGATGGATGGATGGTTGGATGGATGGATGGATGTATGGATTGATGGATGGATGGATCGATCGATCGATCGATGGATGGATTAATTATTTTTACAAATTTGTCTATCCGACTATTTCCCTCTCACCATCATCCGTATATCCGTATATCAATTGTAAAGCAGGAAATGTTCTTCACGTGGTAGCAATGACAGACTCTCCAACTGACGTAACCGTGGTACTCAAAGGACGTAAATGTTACTCTCTTGGAAACATTCATTTCAGGTATATAATTAATCTGTCCTAATTTGTTCAACCTTTCATTTTATCGTCATTCAATTGCGTCGGTACGGAGGAGTTTGATTTGTAAAAATATTGACATCCATTTAGATATAAATTTTAAGAATTCCCCAATTTGTAATATATATTTCACAGCTATGATAGAACAGAGACTGGACAATATGCTGTTAAGATGTCTAATTGAATTTCAAAATACATATCTATAGAAACTTCGACTCCTTGAAAGCTAAAATAAAATCCAAGTATGACGTCATGACGACCAAACTAGATGTCAACTTTGATGGAGCTATCGTTAACGCTACACAACCAGTGGCTGTATTTATGGGAAATTTAGGGGTATGTGAAAACTATGGGGTATTTGAAAACTAAAGAGTAATTGAAAACGGTGGGGTATTTGAAAACTGTCGGATATTTAAAAAAAAAATTTTTTTGAAAATTAATAAAACAACATTTCTTTAAATAATTAACGTAGCTGATGTATAACGTATTGTCATTTATGTAGTTAGTATGATATGAATGTTTCTTTTATTAATATATGTATTGTTATCTCCATGTAAAGCGCTGTGAGCCCGGCTCCTTGCTGGGATACAGCGCTATATAAATTTACATTTTATTACTAATATCATTATTATTTGAAAACTATCGGGTATTTGAAAACTATGGGGTATGTGAAATCTATGGGGTATGTGAAAACTAAGGGATATTTTCAAATTATGGAGTATTTGAAAACTATGCAATCTCAAATAGAAGCACATTGTAATAACGTTTAATATTAATCAACTATTAAAATTGATTTTAAAAGAGTCTAATTTATTACATTCAGATTATTATCGGTGCTCAATTAAGTTTTTTGTAAATACAAGTTTTTGCATTTTTAAAATAAAATGTGTTTGCTCACTGGGAAGAAATTGTATGAATATTTTAATTTGTTAAACATGAACAGTATCAAAACATTTTATAGAAATATGTGTACTAGTCCGAGTAAGAGCGAAGTTATTATTCTCCTAAAATTAATAAAATTGAAAGGATGATAATGAAATACATAACTTGACTTTGGATCAGATACTACCAGCATCTCACATTGGTAAGGAGTACGTCACGTTCCCAAGTGATCCAAAGGACAATAACACTAAGGACATTTTCAAGTTCATCGCTGTGAGAGACTTGACATTGATAGAGGTAATTTTTATTTATTTTTATTCAATGTACTAGTCATGTACTTGGGTAGCCTTTAAAATAAGGAATAACGTACTTAGCTAAAATCTCATCATAACACTGGAGAATATATCATGCTATTTGATTCCATATATAAAATAGTATTAAAATTGTTTAAATATTTTGTTTCCCATTAGAATATCATTTATGTTGCAATATCCTGATCGGGTAGCTTAATCTGATCCTGATTAAGTAAAAACATCCCTGTCAGGGGTATGAGAATCACTGTTTCTTAAAGTTATATTCTGCCTGGTCAAAAGCTCACGTTGTTGATGTTTTGTGAGCGAGAATCATGTATGGGCGTGGATCAGTCCACGCAAGGTCAGTCCAGGCCCACGGGTATATAACTCGGGTGTGTCTCGGCTGTAGCGAGACAAGTCGCTGGGTGACAAGTGAACACGAGGGATACCCGAGCTTTTAGGGTTGCCGTGTTGGTCTGCTGGACTGTACGGCGGGCCCTATGTTGTTACTAAGATACACGGAGATATCGTAGCGCTTGAGACAGTTGTACATAGGTGACATGTGGAGACTCATGTAAATAAAGATTGCTGTTAAAAGGGACTTGAGTTCAATTATTGTTCAACAAATGTTGGTGTGTGAGCCTTGGACCATAAACCCTAGACAACGATACCTAACAATCCCATATTTGATTAGATACAGTTTCTCAATGAAATATAACTACCAAAGGCCCTTACTATACGCTCTCTTTCACTAGCTTGACCCTATTTCACGAAGGAATGTAGTTTACAGGAATGTACCAAGAGATTCCATTTCAGGATACGTACGACTTCATAACTGTAGCAATTTCACGTCATGATTCGACATGTTTCATGATTTGATATCTTTCACGATTGGTCTTTTTTATGATTAGACTAATTTCATGATTAGACCAAGTTAATTTGTGCTGTATTTTTTTCCAATGCTTTATTTTGAACGGTTCGCGTTGGGATTTAAAGTCAAAAACTGTGTTTTTATAGGTTACGTATCATGACCATAATGAATAGTATTTTTGAAATGATGCACATGTATTGTCTGTCAAGAAGGCTGTTTGATGTGAGTTACAACTTGCCACTCTAAACGACGGAGGTACGTCTTTGAAGAGACTTAATTGCTCGTGTTAAATATAATTCTAGTGTCGAATGACAAAATATTTTTTTGCAACAAAGCAATCATTTTTTAAATGTAATGAACCTATTTATGTATGTATATCTATATGTAGCGGCTGTGTAGCAAAGTCAATAGTACGCTCTCGCCTCACAAGCTGAGGGGCGTGGGATCGAGCCCACTAATAGCCACTACAAAAACGTTGAGAAATGTCTAACGCTATGTCTGACCTGGAGGGGGATGGGCGCCGCAAGTGTCTATTACGCCCGAAAATGTGCTAATGGAAACATTAGAATCCCCTACGACCTCGAAAAAAAGTTATGGGACTTAAATTTAAAAAAAAAAAGAAATATATATATACGAGCACAAATGCCCGTCCAAGGACATTCCGCAGTCGTTTGCGAGGGCATGATGTACATCCCCTCCAATAGATGTCTAGACCGGCCATAAACGTGCATCACTTAAACAATACTATCTATAATATTGTCGGGAATTAGGGCGGGCGACCTTGAGATGGGTCTGGCTGGCGCCCCTTGGGGAGCCCATGTCTGGCAAGTCTGGCGGGTTTGCCCTGGCGACGAGAGTGCAAATGTGATGGGCGAAAGCTGACCAGGTGTCATGTATGGTCAGGCTGAGAGACTCGGGTAGGGGATTAGTGACCAGTGATAGATTACGTCACACCACCCCACACCTGTCTTATCTAGGGGAGGTACAGACATGATTGACAGTTGACCTTCGGGCGGTGAGAGTGGATGTGGGCGGAGCCTGAGAGGTATAAGTGAGATGACGGACAGACGAAGAGACACACGGTGGGACAGAAGATGAGTTAGGCAAAAGGACGGTTATTGAGATAGACACAAGTGTTAGGGAGATGTGTAAAGTCGTGTATACGTTGGAATAATGAAGTATAGAAGAAGTGAATAAACATAATTATTTGTGCATTCTGTCCTGGACTTAAGTGATTGATTAATAATTAAACGACTGAGTGAAGAAGTAGAAATAAAACATTAGAACACATCAGGAGCTTCACAATGTTTATAATTTTAAAAAAAGCTAAGTATTTAACTAAAAAACCAAACGCGTACTGCTCAAATCTGGCTATTATTTTTTCATTTTTTTTTTAAAATGTTTCTTTATTTGTTAATAAACTTATTAATTTAATAAAATTTGATTTTAATGATTCCTTATTACAATAATATCCGCATACTATTCGGATCTGCCATAAGTATCTATGTGTGTGTATGTGTTTTTTCAACTAATATTATGCATTTTAATTTCAAAATTATAATAACATTTTATAGTTTGTTTATTTGTTTAATTTATAATTACTATCGTAAAAAATTGTTTGTGGAATCTTACAGTTCTGACATCCATTGTACGCTCCTGCTCTTTGATGTATTTCTATATAACTTTGAAACAATCAATCAGACATGATGTTTTAGGGCTCCCATTCTTGAAAGCCACGAAGAATTATATTTTTAATTGAATCTTGTTCTCTTTCAACGTCTTGACGTCAGGTGATTGGAGAGACGATCAATGAGACGCACGTCTTGTCGTCTGTGGGAGACATCTTGGTAAAGAAATTGGAATCAAATCAATTCTATTACGTGCGAGGAAACACACGTTTTTACGCTTATAAAATCTTATCCAATGAGTCAGGTACTTTCTCAATGACATAATATATAAATGCAGGTTCATGAGAAGCAGTATTTCAAATTTAATTAAAAAAATTTCATAGAATTGTTTATCTTTTGAAAAAAATAATTTTTTTTTGAATAAATTATTTGAAAAAATATGTTTATACCTAAACTATGATGATCCACGACTTGATATGAAAATATATTGCAATGTTATTATCATTCAAACATTTTTAAAAATGTCATTCTACTTTTTTTCTTATAATTCAGCCGTTAGTTTTAAATGATTTTAATTTTAATATTTTATATTTATAAGAGATACTGTATCATTTGTATTTTTTAATTATTTTGTGTGAAGGTAGGAGACCCATTAATTTACCAAAAGTCTGCACATGCTATGACGTTCAAACGAATATGCCAGAATTCAATCACACACAGATGTTATAATATCTCAGCTTGATGCGAATTCTTTTAAAATGATTGAGTTAAATTGTGTAGAATAAAGCATGTTCTCTTTTTTTATCAAGAAGAACATCAACGCTCCTGCATTACACAACTGTTACCATCCCATGCATGGCGTACGTCGTATGACTTTGAAATGAACCAAATCTTGTTCCCGTTTGATGTCTTTGTTTACATCATTGTGGAAAATAGTTCTCTTCAATTTTTGGCTGTCAATGGCGAAGTCCAAAATCCTACAAATGTCACCCAAGTCAAAGGTAAGACGCATGATAATCAAGTTACAATAGAAAGAAACAAATAATATCTACCTCATCAGATCTACCAGTTAGTTTTTTCCTGGCTTAGTTATCATTCATCATGATATCTATAAACTTCACCGTCTTGACTGTCGTGGGCGGTCGGGCGGAAAAACGATAGTAAAAAATGACCCACTTTGCGTAATGCTATTAAGCTGAGATTTTGTCCATTGACTCACAATGCATTGTAAAAAAACAACTAAGATATGCACCAAATGTACCTTATTAAATAAATACATTTTTAAATGTATCTCTATGTATCTGTATGTAGCGTCCCTTTCTATTTTCAATTTATATAAATATAATATCTCAACAGGAACAAAGTCAGAACAAGTTAGCAAAATTTAAAAAAAGACTTAGATGAATTAATAAACTGGGAAACTAACTGGAGTATGTCCTTCCATCCAGCAAAGTGTTAATGGCTAAGAGTAACAAAGAAAAAGAAACAAATATATTCAAAATATTTCATCCATGGAAAAGAACTAACCCAAACTAAAGATGCAAAATACTTAGGAGTCATAATAAAACTATCTTGAATCTCCATGTCAATGAAGTGATTAAAAAATCAAACAAAACCTTAGGCTTTATAAAAAGAAACTTTTACAAATGTAATAAAGATATAAAACTAAAATGCTACCTCACCCTGGTGAGACCTATACTAGAATATGCATCTTCTGTATGGTACACATCTACAAATAGATAAACTAGAAGAAAAAAAAAAAGAGCTACCAGATACATTTCTTGAGAATATTCAAAACGGACAAGAATTTAATTTAACCATTAGTTAAATAATTAAACCTTGAAACACTAGAGGATAGAATAACCAAGAGTAAATTAGTAATTATACATAAGGCAATTAATTCTGATATAAAAATACAACACAAAGATAACTTAATACAACTCTCAGATAGAGAAAAAGATAAAAACACCTTTCTTATTCCATATGCAAGAACAAACACATACAAGTTTTCCTTCTTCCCGTCTGGTATTCGGGCGTGGGATGGGTTGCCTGAAGAAACTAGGAAAGCCAACACTTTATCATCATTTAAAAATTAAATAAGAATACAGGACAAAACACAAAAGATAGAAATACGTAGGACGCAATAATCTTCTGTACAGAAGGAGACGTCTGTAACACATAAGATAAGATAAGATAAATGCCTTAATTTTAGCCTTGGTTGAATCACAATCCTTTTTTTATAATTTTTAGATTCTTAAAATAATGAAAACTTTACACTTAAAATCAAACACTAAATTTCACAAACTTGCTTGATTGATACGTAGTGTACGGTAGCTAGCATGAGACTAATCTGAAGCGACTGCCTCCATAAGAAGGTGATTGTATCCAAATATCGGAGCTAGAGAACGGAGGACATGTTAAATTTTAGTTAAGCAATTAAACTCAAGTGTGTTTACGAAAAGTGCAGCAGACGAATTGCTGAATTTCACGTAAACCTAACCGGTAGCAGAATTTTTCAAATAATTTATTGTTGTCTCATCAACCGTGTAAAGCGCATTGAAATGTTTAAATTTATCATTAGAGGAAAATGTTTTATACTGACTTAATAAAAATAAAAAACACCTTTCTTATTCAATATGCAAGAACAAACACATACAAGTTTTCTTTCTTTCCGTGCGTTATTCGGGAGTGGATGGGCTGCCTGAAGAAACCATGAAATCAAACACTTTATCATCATTTAAAACTCTAGTAAGAATACAGGACGAAACACAAACCACTGAAATACGTAGGATGCAATAATCTTCTGTACAGAAGGAGCGTCTGTAACATATAAGATAAGATAATAATTAATTTAGACATTTATTGCTATAAACTATAGCCATCCTTGCATCAGTTTAATTTCAAGTGTCTTTAAATGTTTGCTTATATTTTTTTAACAGGAAGTTCTTACACTGGTTGGTACATACAGGTCAATACTTCACAACACTACTATCATATCAATTATGGAAACAGCTCAAGCACGTTTGGAGCTTATATGTTTGCCATCAGTTCACGTTCAGCAATGTGTCATCCATTGGGTATCTCTAACACAATTGAACAATCTGTGGTATGGACTAATCCATGTGTCTTATGTGTAATATTTATTCGGAGACTTTTGTGTCGTTATCTATTCTTTAAACCTTTATATTAACTCGCTGCTTGCTTGATTAATGCCTTGAATGATGAAAAAACTTTGGATCGATTTTAACCAGTTCTTCGTATGACAGCAAGCTGAAATTTAGCTGGCTGACTTGTGCCTACGATAACAATGATATATCAAAATTTCAGACAGATCGAATGTACTGTAATTAATTTATGACTTTTTAGATTATTTCTATTTATCACTTTGTATTTTGTTCATTTTTAGTGTCGCGGAACGACCTTATTTAATACATTCCGTTTGCGCTGTGTATTGACGTTAATTTTAAAAAATAATTTCCCGATCTTTAAATGTAAATGCTCTTAAATGCTAATCTTTCTCGCGGTGCGCAACATGTTAAACATGTTTTATATCCCTGTTCACGTTTTCAAAACGAGCTGAAATTTAGCAGGCAAACTATAAATCTTTTTAGCGCATTTTCGAGAAGTCGAATGCGCTATTGCACCCGTTTTGTCCGTCCGTCCGTCCGTCCGTCATCACCCTTGATCTCAGCATCCATAAGTCCTAGACTCATGAGGTATATATGTTTTTTGTATGTCCTGACCTGCCATTTGTGCATCAACACTCAGTTACTCGATCCGTTAAAAAACCCCGTTAAAACTACCAAAAACTATTTCGAATCGAGAGGTAACACTAGCGCAGGGAACGGCCGCCATTGCCGGAAGTTGAATGCATAATCCTTCAGGCATAGAAGAGTGGTGCGAAAGGGTGCAAAAGA
Organism: Radix auricularia; assembly: GCA_002072015.1. Classification (NCBI taxonomy): domain Eukaryota; kingdom Metazoa; phylum Mollusca; class Gastropoda; family Lymnaeidae; genus Radix; species Radix auricularia. Next base: position 671,891 of record MUZC01001667.1, read on the forward strand.
ATTAGTTGTTTTTTTTTAGTTGACGTCATTAGAATATGTGTAAAAGTTTAGAGAGTTTTACGTCATCATTTGTGGTGACTTGTAGTTAGATTAAAGAGAAAATAATTTTTTTTAAAATGTAAAGAAATGACTTTTAAATAAAAAAAATGTCAGGTATATTAATTATACAAGAAAATTCATAAAAATATGTCTAAAATCTAAACACAATTACTGATAACTACATAATTTTGATATCTAACATAAGTACTGATACATAATACGAAAATGCGCTAACACGTCCTGAATTCCAATAGGGACCAGGCTTAACATGATTTTTGTATTTGAGACCTATCTAAAATTTTGGATTATTGGATTGTCGTGTGATGTGTATAATAATGAACACTCTTTTAAGTGGGTCTAATATATCAAGGATTTATAGTTTAAAAAGTTGGTTTTTTACGTCTTTTAAAGTTTATATTAATTTTCTGGCCAAATCGACTAGATGCAATTTTTATGGTTTGAAATAATTCTTCTTTGTTTTTTTTTTTGTTATTTGTTTTGTTAATTTGTTTTTTTGTTTTTTTTGTTGTTTTTTTTTGTTTTTTTTTTATTTTCTTTAGCGTTCTTTACCTTACCAAATGAACAATACATACCAGCACCGTTATGGTAGTTTTTGAGGATTATTATTACCATACGGCATTATTTCTTTTGTCTGTCATTTCGTTTCTTCAACTTGTAGATTTAAATCTATATGACTATAAATCTTCAATTTCCATTTACCTTTAAATGTCTACAATTAAATCACGTTACAACTACGTTAAATGAATTGAGTCAAAAGTCCACAAGTAAACTTAACTCCTAGACTATAGAAACTGATCTATTTATGTCCTACTAAGGGTATGTATGACATGAAAATATTCCTGAATGTTACCACTGGCTGCCCACATTTTAGTCACTCAATCAACAATATGATGGTATGTAAAGCAAATAGTTTCGTCCCCCCCCCCCATAAACAGTTGAAGAAAAATTTTAACAATATTTTAAACAAGAGGCTGACAGGCATTTGAAAATAAAGTTCATTTTTATTTTAAAGTTCTAAATTCAGTGTAAATCGAAAGCAAGTTCATGAGAAGATGCACCTATTGTGGATAAGCCTAAAGCGCACAAAGGACATAGGAAATAATCGCAAGAGGCAAATAATCATTAATAACAAAATTTTAATTAATGAAAAAATGTTAGTGCTGTTATGAAAGAATTGGATTAACTAAGCAAACACTCTAGACGCTCTCTGTTTAGTTCTACAATTACCTTTTAACAGAATACTGAGCTAATCCTTCGTTGTTAAAGATTTAAAAACCTTACATACGCAACTCAATAAGGGCGTAAAATAAACATAACAATTAAATTTGGTCATTTACATCCGAAATAAATGTATTATAAATATCATCCTATAAATAGGGCCAGTATGATATGCATGTTTTTTGTTTGTTTTTGTGTAGCTATAATTATCCCCTAACGTATTTCATTGAATTACAGTAAACGTTCAATATGTATAAAAATGATTTCTCTCGTGTCCGCTTTTCACGAATAATAGACTTCCTAAGACAATTGTAGCTGTATATACATAATCTGTTTGAGATTTAATCATGTCTTCAAGAAGGACAGACATAATAATCAGAAACCATAATTTATAAAAAAATATGTGTTGGCAATAATAGTTTATGTAACTGTATTCAGCGTCTATGATGGCAGACACATTTCATGTAACTGTATCCAGCATCTATGATGGCAGACACATTACATGTAACTGTATCCAGCATCTATGATGACAGACACAATTCATGTAACTATATCCAGCATCTATGATGACAGACACATTTCATGTAACGGTATCCAGTATCTTTGATGACAGACACATTTCATGTAGCCGTATTCGGCTGCTCTGTTGACAGACACATTTCATTTAACCGTATCCAGCATCTATGATGACAGAAACATTTCATGTAACCGTATCCAGCATCTATGATGACAGACACATTTCATGTAACTGTATCCAGCTGCTATGATGACAGACACATTTCATGTAACTGTAACCATCAACTATAATAAGAAAAACAGTCTTGTTAATTCTCCACTGGTCAGTTCGATGCTACGCCCTCAGTTATGTGGAATTATTTACAGTGGGATACGCTATCCGCAGTCCGCGGTGTATATGGTGTTGTTGTATATGTTGTATATGTTGTTGTATATGGTGTTGTATATGTTGTTGTATATGGTGTTGTTGTATATGTTGTATATGTTGTTGTATATGGTGGTGTATATGGTGTTGTATATGGTGTTGTATATGTTGTATATGTTGTTGTATATGGTGGTGTATATGGTGTTGTATAGTATGTTGTATATTGTGTTGTATATGGTGTTGTATATCGTGTTGTATATGGTGCTGTGTATGGTGTGTATATGATGTTGTAAATGGTGTTGTATATGGTGTATATAATGTTATGTATTATGTTGTATATGGGGATGCATATGGTGTTTTATATGGTGTTGTATATGATTGTGTATATGGTGTTGTATAGGGTGTTGTATATGGTGTTGTATAGTATGTTGTATATTGTGTTGTATATGATGTTGTATATCGTGTTGTATATGGTGCTGTGTATGGTGTGTATATGATGTTGTAAATGGTGTTGTATATGGTGTATATAATGTTATATATTATGTTGTATATGGGGATGCATATGGTGTTTTATATGGTGTTGTATATGATTGTGTATATGGTGTTGTATAGGGTGTTGGATATGGTGTTGTATATGGTTTTGTATATGGTGTTGTATATGATGTTGTATAGGGTTTTCTATATAGTGTTGTTTCTGGTGTTGTATATCGTGTTATACATAGTTTTGCATATGGTGTTGTATAGGGTGTTGTATATGGTGCTGTATATGGTGGTGTATATGGTGTTCTATATGTTGTTGTTTATGGTGTTGTATATGATGTATATTGTGTTGCATATTGTGTTGCATATGGTGTTCTATGGGGTATATGATGTTTCGAGTATGGAGCCATGTCGCATCAGTTTGTTCTGTCATGGCCACTATTGTATCATGAAGCTTTTGGGCATCTTGTTACGTGGTATTGGCCTTGCCTCAAGCTAATGAGAAGCTGTTCATTAACCTCAGAACAGATGATATGGTTTGTGTTTATGGGAGTTTTACGATTGCTCTTAGAAGGACACAACTTATTTGTATTAATGTAATTCTAATTGCAAACAAGAAGTGGTCTGTGTCACAGTCAGCGCTGTGGTAGATGCGTGTTCTGAGAACACAGACCAGGTCATAGCTCTTGGTGATAACGAGATCATGCTGGAGCCGGTGCTTGGAGCGGTGGTGGGGGGGGGAGTCTTCCCATTGCACTTAGTGGATAAATGTTCTTGCATTTGAAGAATGTGTTTGTTATAAGCAGGTGATGAGTATCATATAGCGCAAGCAGTCGCTTGGCTTTGTACTTTATTTTGCCAAAGTCTTGTGAAATAGGAATGGATGGCTTTGTCGTTTGCACCTACTCTGGCGTTAAAGTCCCCGATGAGGTATATAACCTAATATGCAGGGATATTTGTTACTGTGGAGTCTAGAGTCTAGTAGAAATTGACTTTTAGTTATGTTTCAAAGTAGATAGTTTGATCATAAAGGCCAAGGATATGTGCTGCGCCCAATGATGTTGATAGTTTAAGGCTGAGTATCTTCTCAGTGACATGTGCTGCTAGTTATGACATTATTTTTTTAAGGAAAACTCAACGCCGTGCATTATTTGTCTGCTTGAGCTCAGTCCTTGCTAGATAAACGGTTAGTTGTTCTCCATTATTTTGTCTTTGTTAGCCAGCCGTGTCTCATGGAAGCATGTTTGTTTCAATGCACAACCTTGAAAGCTCCTTGTCAATAACTCCTGTCTTCCTTAAATCTACTGTACATGAAAGGTTAGAGTGAATTGCAGAGCATAGAGTTAGGTCATTTCAGCCTGCTAAATGAGATGCTGGAAATTTCTTTCTTATTCTTTTTGATGGTGCTTCGGTTATGGCTATTTTCTTGAGTTGATCAATCTGATCCCCATACACACAATGCGGCAGGCGAGCCATGGCAGAAAGCCACCTTATTGCCTAGGGGCTGACGAGGTTAAGATGGGCGATAGATGCTCAGTGAGACGTGGTGATCTCTCCCTCCGTCGTGTACGCCTTCTGGCGCCTAGCTATACGTCAAATGAGCAGTGGCTTATAAGCTATCACTGACGCACATTTCTCTCTCTCTCTCTCTCTCTCTCTCTCTCAGTGTCTAGGCCATAATAACAACAATGAACAGGTGTAGCCGCGACAGAGAAAGGCGATTTTCAGATTAGAGTTTTCCACTCGTAGGTGAGCTACCTATTTACGATTCCCATATTCCCGATTTGAGGCGCTAGCAGCCAGTCTTCACGCCTTCTTCTCTCAGTAAACGTGATCCCCCAGACTTTGTTGTAGGTCATTCGAGTAGGGCAAGTGTAGGGCTTTGGTTAGCAGAGGCTATTTGGAGGCGCAAGCCATGAGGATGTTTTAGAGGAGTGAGATCTTATTTCTAACTCACGACGCGGCATCAAATGTCTCAGTTGACGTTTAACAATTTTCTTTGAAAGCAATTTCACGTCTATTAATCTACAAAGTTTATACGTTGCTATGTAATATTATAAAAGTTATTGTTTCCTCTCATTTTCAACAAAGGTTGAGAGGTTCTCTTTAAGAAAAATGTACCAACTTTTAAAAACATTATCTCATTTTTTGACACACGCTTCTTTGATTCTGGAGAATATTAATTATTTAAAATTTATTTTGTCCAAAGGAACGTACCTCTGCTGATGTACAAAACTATCTGGATAATCTAATAATGAAAGACGCTGACCAGATATGTGATGCTACCACACCTAAAACACAACCTTCTAGCAGCGGGTCAAAAATTAGTGATGTCAATGGAAACCCCAGCTTGTGCAACGCAGACAAATTAAACTCACTCATCCATAGCAGAATATCAAACATCTCAGGTGAAGCAGCCGATCTACTGTCCATTTGGTCAAATCTCACTGGAGCATCAAAACAGGAGGTTGTAAGGAAGTTGAAAAATGAAATCATCAAAACTCTGTCGGTCGATGAACGCAACACTTCGTCTTTCACCAGGTCTAGGATTTCAATACCTGATTATAGAGCCTCTTCTATGACAATGGGCTCAATAGGGATAGCTTTTATAGTTGTAGTCTTTGTAATTGTTTGTCTGTTTGACATAATTTCTCTTTTGAGCTACATAATCTCAACATTTAAGGTGAAACCAAAAATACCTACACAAAAATAACATGGTATTTCTCTCTAAAGAAGATCCTACTCCTTATTTAATACAAATTATTTTTTTTTAAATATTAGTTTGTTGGTTTTAAACAACTTTCATTCGTTCATGTATATGTTAATTTCGCTTGGTCATATTAAATAAAGTTATATTTTTAATAATTATTTAATTTAGAATATCTCCGTAATATGTATCTATAATTTACTTTTGTTTGTTATTCACATTTTTAATGAAATTTTTCATTCTCTCTCCTAATAAAAGCCAAAGCCCTCACTGACTGACTTACTCATCACTAATTCTCCAACTTTCCGTGCAGCTAGAACCATGAAACTTTGGGAAGTTGTTGGATACACTATAAAGATTTCATTGTTAAAAATTATTTTTTAATGACCATTCACCGGGGGTCGGGAACCAAGATGTAGTTTTTTTTCCTAAAATGAGCTTTTAAAAAAAAACATTGGTTATCCTTAGACTACTGTTTAAATGGTTCGATTCTGACAAATCGTAGTACATAGTAAGTTGATGTCCCAAATTATAAATATAGACGCCATTTAAGTCCTACATTCTATTTAAGGTCTATATCTACTCTCTTATTGCCTGAGTTAACAAGAGGGAATCACAACCTTAAAGAAATATCTCCACAGTGGTTGGAACCGTACCTAAGATTGGCTGTACTCGGTCAACAAGCACTCATCCATCTCCCGGAGTCGCCACATTACAAATGCGGAAATCGTTATCTTTGTGGCGAGAAAGATATGAATATTGTTTGACAAGTCGTCTAGGGGTGTAATATTTAAGTTATCCCCTCTCTGCCTACACGAGCATACTTCAGTGATCTCTCACAAACGACAATCAACAAACTAGATGGTGAACATGTAACAATAATTTATTATACAATTTTTACAAGAAGCGGAAACTAGGTCCGGTATGGCCTCCTAATTTCATCATTAGGCTTAAGCCAATCAATTTAATGGTTATAGGGTTAATACTTAAACTTAAGGATGTAGTGCCCCGCTCCGTGAACGATTGGTTCTGCACGTTTCCTGTTCAGAGTGTTGCCTCAGGTTGTCGCGCCCCGCTCCGTGAACGGTTGGTTCTGCACGTTTCCAGTCCTGTGGGCTGCTTCACCTATGGTTCCAGGGGACTTCGGTGATCACGGAAGTGTGAATAACCGGCTTCTACACGTGTATTGTGTAGGCATCAACCAGTGCGGTTAGCTTCAGCATTACCGTAGGAGTAAGATTGGTAATGATGAGTTGTCCTTTTCTGGTCCTGTCGATCAGTGCAGGGGTGAGGTAGGGGTCGGATACAAGTCGCGTGGATAGCGGTGAGTCCAGCTCTTGGTCCAAAGATGTGGGTAGGGGTCGGATACAAGTCACGTGGATAGCGGTGAGTCCAGCTCTTGGTCCAAAGATGTGGGTAGGTGTCGGATACAAGTCGCGTGGATAGCAGTGAGTTCAGCTCTTGGTCCAAAGATGTGGGTAGGTGTCGGATACAAGTCACGTGGATAGCGGTGAGTTCAGCTGTTGGTCCAGATATGTCGACACTTCGTTGGGCGGTTGCTGTCCAGAGTTCATGTTATCTCCTAGTACAGGCGGGTGCCTAGAAGCCAGACTAAGATAGAAAGAATACACATATGGGTAGTTTCTATACTCGTCTGTCTGATCCACCGTTTCGACTGCCGAGCCTTCAGAGCCAGGTGCCAAAAGGGGATCAAAATACATTATCATAAAACACATGGTTATTTAATATATTTCATAACATGAAATTGAAATAATATCTCGTTACCATCTTGTAAGTGGATGGTGGAATAAATACAATAATATTATTGGTTACACCAATATAATTCGCTCCATCTACCTGATGGATCGCGTGTTATCACATTTAGTTATGAAAGGAGGAGTACAATGTCGCACGTGGCCGCGCATGGCGTCATTGGGTCAACATGTTTCTAAAATTTCAATATGACATTGCACGAAGATTAATATTTTAAAAATGGCGTGAAATATGCTTATAAATACGAGGGAATCAAGTTAGAGTTCAAACATACATAGATTCTGGCCAACGGAATGATGCCGGCTCTCTCACGACAAGGAAGGCTATGGATTTAATTCAGTGAATTGAATTCTCGTACGACATAGCTCTATGTAATCACTTGGGCGGAAAGGACGTGTCGTACCTGTGTACCAACTTTTATACACGATGTGTAATTTTCTGCGGCTCTTCCTGATTGGATGTTGCTTGTCGGCCTCACTATCGGGCAACCTTGACCGGTCATGTGCTCCAATGCATATTTAATTAGCGACCTTGATCCGTCAAGTGATTTGAAAATAGTGACCCCCCATTTTGCTTTGTTGTTATTCTTGTGCAAATCACAGTGGGCTCACAAATTTCGTCACAATCTTTTATGTTTATAATTTTGTCAAGATCCATTTTTACCAACCATCCTTGTTTAAATACATTTTAAAAAACTCGTGTAACGAAAATGATATTTTGGACCGCCTAATAAGTGGTATTTTAGAAAAAAAATTTGCTCAGAAACTTTAGTGAGAGCATATTGAATCAATTCTTTAAGTTTCACAGCGATCGGATGAATACAATACAATTTATCCAAGCTTGTATGGAAATGACAATAATAGCTCCCTGTCAAATTTGTGTCGCTTGCAAAGTCATATTTTAAAAATAAGGAATGATTTTACTACTAGAAGCGTTGAAACGTCTGGTAATCATTAAAGTTGAATGAGAAAAAAACGTGAGTTTATTTGCTATTTTTAACCTGTCACTGATGTGAATAATTTCTAAGAAATTACTGTAATTAAGAGTAAGAATAATTTTTTTCACACATCACATAAGTTTCACCACCTCATTGTATTCATTTTTTTAAAAAGATGTTTATATTTTCCCTTCCTTTCCTTAAATAATCTGTCATTTTTTTTCTGCGATTTTTCTTTCTTATTATCTCAACGCCGTCATATAGAAAGTCTTAGATAATTCAAATATAATTGTAGATCTAATACTTGTTTACGTGTCATTTATTTGCACCGACGAAGGCATAAGCCAAAATGTTACTCGTATATTAGTTATTTAATAACATTTATCATACTCCAATTTAGAAAATACAACACAAAGATAACTTAATACAACAATCAGAAAGACATAAGGATAAAAACGTCTATCTTATCCCGAATGCAAGAACAAACACAAACAAGTTTTCTTTCTTCCCGTCCAGTATTCGGGCGTGGATAGGGTTGACTGAAGAAACCAGTAAAGACAACACTTTTTCATCATTAAAACTCTAATGAGAATACAGGACTAAACACAAACCATAGATAACGTAGGACGCTATAATCTCCTGTACAGAAGGAGCGTATTTAATCTGTAAGATAACATAAGATAAGATAATAAAACTGTAGTTTTGCTTTGTATCCATAATCTAAAATGTCGCTTGTTGCTTCGACATGAAAATGAAAGAAGTTTTAAAAATAAAAATAAAATAATAAATTTGAATGAATGAAAGAACTAATCCGAGTAAAACTGAAAACAAAATAATTGAATTTTAATTAGGAAATTAAAAAATATAAAATAATAAAAATGTTTGCACTCCAAATATTTTTTTTCGTATAGGGATTATAATTAAAGGTGACTTTACTTCTTTTGTTTCATTGTGAGCTACACAGGTGGAAATGTAGGCTACACTGGTGACAAGATGGACTACCCTGGTGGCAATGTGGGCTACCATAGCGGAAATGTGGGCTACCCTGATGGAAATGTGGGCTACCCTGGCGGAAATGTGGGCTACCCTG
>MUZC01001667.1:684573-705646 GCA_002072015.1 Radix auricularia
CAAAATGAGGGGTAGGACTGCAATCAGGCTTATACAAAATAATGGGAAAGACGTAAACAAGGTATGGGTTAGCCTGACCGGACGTATCAAAACAGCGAACGTTTCGGCAAAGAGCCTTTATCAACGAACATACAAGACACAGAAAAAACTTTTTCTTTGGATACTTCGGATTCCACCGCAGCTAAGTTCCTTCATTTTTATTTTCGTTTTTTATTTTTATTTTCGTTTTTTCTGTGTCTTGTATGTTCGTTGATAAAGGCTCTTTGCCGAAACGTTCGCTGTTTTGATACGTCCGGTCAGGCTAACCCATACCTTGTTTACGTCTTTCCCATTACTGAGTGTCAAGGCGTGCTGATTGCCAAGGCATGCTGAGTGCCAAGGCGTGCGAGTATAAGGTGAAGAGAGACACAAATTTTGTCAAGTTTTAAGATTGAGAGTATTATAAGGTAAGATCCTGGTAACGTTGTTACTTAAATGTGATTAAAGGCCGCCTTCAATAATCGTGTGTATTTGTTCATGTGCCGTTCAAATCAAGTACTGAATCAGGTTCAGAATTACAACGCGAAACAGTATTTAAAATGTCGTGTTTTAAAATTAATCCTTAGAAAGCAAAAGTCGGGGAGTGCGAAATATTTAAAAATTTGGATTCGAGCCCTTACAGAAGAAGTATCGACAAAAAGAAGAAATAAAAAATTATTGATTTTTTGTTTAAAGCGTCAGTCGTTCCTCAACATTTTTATGGTGGCCTTACCGTGGGCTCTAACCAACACCCCTCAGCTTGTGAGGCGAGTACACTATTGACTTTGCTATCCAGCAAACACCTGGTTCTTCAGTGGGCAATCCTTGTTTTTTGTGACATAAAATTTCAGTATTTCTTTTCGTATCAGCAGAGCATGGCGAGATGTCTCCCTGAGACAACCACCAAACGCTGGCGTGGTACATAATATCTTCAGCCGACGAATCTTTTGTGGGAAGAATTTGTATGAATTGGCGATGCTGAAAAGTATTCGCGGGGATAAGAGGATAATGCTATTTACATCCTTCAGAATGTTATCAAAATCAGATTTAGAACACTACGCCTCCTGGTGAATAATGCAGTGCATATTTATAAGATGACCATTACCGTGATCCTTTCATTTCTAAACACTGCAGCTAACGCTACAGCTGAGTCGTAATTTGTTTTGCAAAAACAAAATCTTACACTAAAAATTAAAACCTTCGTAATTTCTAAATTGAAAAAGAAATAAAATAAATTATAAAGAAATACAGTTGAAATTTTCTTTAAATAGCAGTAATTTGGAGCTTCAATGTAATTGTCCATTTAAATGTTTTGTATGTGTTACTTTATAAATGAGTTTTCACCCTTTGTTGAAAATGTATTTTTCGAATTCCCTGATTTAGAAGGAAAATCACATTTTTGCATACCCTGCACAATTTACTCCTCAGAAACTTAAAACGTTGGTTATTACATTGGTATCATCAAATTTACACAACTCTAGTGTCAAAATGAACTTGATAGAAACTAACGCAATTTTACTTTTCTATTGCCTTAAGTTCCAGTTGAGCAGTTCATCATTGTAATTGGGTATCTCTAGCACGCTTGAACGTTTAATGTTATGACAAAGGTTTGATGGATAATTGAACATTGAGATAACTCTAAAGTTATATTCTGTTATCAGAATCAAGATGGTTCCTAGGGAAAGATCGATACCACAACGGCCCACGGAACAATGGTGGCCATTATCAATCAAAAACGTGGTATATTGAGCTCAGTTTAATAGGCGTCTTATCTTATCTGTTACAGACGCTCCTTCTGTACAGAAGATTATTGCATTCTACGCATATATATTGTTTGTGTTTAGACCTGTATTGATGTGAGAATTTTAAATGTTGATAAAGTTTTATCCGAATTCCGGACGAAAAGAACGACAACTTTTATCTGTTTGTTCGTGCATACGGAATAAGAAAAGGCCTCAACATATACTCGAATTGCCCACAGTCTTGCCACCTGATACAGTTTCGCAATGTTTGACTTCTGCCTCGTGCTATCAAGGGAGATAAGGAAGGAGACTGAGTCCTAGAGTCCTATGTTCAATGTTGCATGTCATTGTGATACAGCAAGTTACCCTGCAGTTAGACAAATCTATAATATAGTAAATCTTATGCTAGTCTAGACACACTTTAAGGTAAAAATTCAGTGAAACTTCTAGTAAGACTTTTTACTAGTTCAGTGACGCTTTCAATGCTATTTTGATAATGCGTTCAGTGAATATTTTATTGAAACTTTGCTATAGACTTAAAGTGAGACTTTCAGATTCATTTTTTACTAAAACTTTGTTGTCGGGCATCTTTAAAGAATTTCAATGTGCATCTAGAAGAAATGTAGCGTAGAATTTTGACGAGTCTTTTAATGAACATTTTAGTGAGCAATTAAGTGAACAATTTAGTGAAACGTTCATTGACTATTTGTGAAATATTTCTAGTCACATTTACAATAATATTTTTTTCATTTCTCCAACAAAATAATTTTTTTTATCAAAAATATATTATTAAATTATAGTGTTATCAAAAATGTATAATTAAAAGATTGCGCTGTCGAAAATGTATTATTGAATTATTGTGTTATTAAAAAGGTATGATTAAAATATTTTTGTCGAAAAAGAAACAAATTCATTTTCTATGTATATAGTGAATTAATCGCTATGATTTTTCTTGACTAGCTTTACAATAAATGTGCTCTTATACAGAACTTATAGTAATTGTAATTACCTCCAGAGGCGTCACTTGGGTTGGTGTCACCCGGGGCGGTAGCTCATGGTGTCACCCGGGGCGGTAGCTCATGGTGCCACCCCCTCATGATTTAATCCATAGAACTCCTCCGTGTTTTCCAGTGCCAAATAACGGGAATATATAGAATTTTATGGTCTGGTGTCACCCCCCTGATGGTGACACCCGGGGCGGCCCGCCCCCTCCGCACCCCCCTAGCGACGCCACTGATTACCTCTACATTATTTATACTCAAGTAATGTAAAAACTTAGATTAATTTGTGAAGAAATCAATCCCCCAACCAACTCGTGCCAAAGAACCAAATCCGAGGATGTTAATTCAACAAGTCTACAAGGGAATCAAATAACACAAGATGAACTGGAGTAACTATTAAAAGGCGAAATTATCAATGCTCTCAACATTGATCACTGAGTAAAGAAATAAAGACTTAAAAGGCAAACATTGATGAATTCAGGTCAAATTTCGGCGTGAAAATACTCGCTTCCCATTAATGTTACTCTTTGTCTATAAAAAAAATGTTTGTTTCGCCCTTTTTTTCAACAAAAATACCAACTGATTTCCCTAAATATTCTCTGTCCAAAAATAAGTAGGACACATGGATTCACGCCACTGAAGATGTCAACCTCAAGAAATTGAAAGAAAAAAATCCTTGGGTCCTGTAAATAAAAGGAAAATAGAACAAAAAAAGTTAAGAGTGTTAAAGAAATAGACATTTTTGTTCATAAAACAAATCTATTCTTCTTTATGGTGCAAGACAGTTAAAGAAACATAAAGACACCAAAAGACACATGAAGACACATAAAGACACATATTGACCAAGTTGCTGGTCAGGCTCTCGAGCTAATAAAAACGATTGCGATTTCTTGGAGGCAGATTTTTAAAGATAGCATTTAAACAAATTTGATAATAAAAGATCAGGACAATACAAGGCTGCTGCATCATTAACTTTGGTTCAGGTATTTATTGCTTTATAATTTGGAAAACGGGCAGAAAGTTTAACAGAAGCAGGACCTGCTGGGGCTGGTCCCCAGTTGATTCAAGCGTGGAAGACATTTCTTTTTTTTAAACTTATCCTTTCTTCTGCGAGTTTCCCTCCCGTATTTTCTTGTCTTTTTTTAAAATCTAAACTAATCGTATATCCTCTTAAAAGAGTAGATACGTACAGGCTTATTGTATATGCTTTATATAATACTCTTATTAATTTTAATGGTACTAGATTTCCGTGTCCACCTTTACGCAATAAGCTGCAACATTACGACTTTCTGATAAAATACGTTTCTAATCATCGCATCCTTGCTATTAATAATTAGATTTTCATTATATGTTAAGCCCAAAGACGAACAATAACTAAAAGTTTTAAAAGTAGCATTCATCCTAAAGTTTTAAATCAAGTATTAAATGAATTGCTGTTTGCATATGTGTCCTGCAACAAATGCAAAGTTTTCTTGACTTCATAGTTAACTTACATCAACCTATCAGATCTAAGCCAACGATCATGGGAGTTTTGTTCATCTTCTTAAACATATTATTAAACTGAACGTAAACATAATGTTTACATTAATTTATTGTAATCTACAGACATTCAAAGTCCTCTGCTTTAGTTCTCGTCCAATCCTCAATTTTGCAAACACTCTAAAACGTTTTAACAACTACTGAGACTTATAAGACTCTGTAGTGATGAGGCACAAAACAATGTGTACTCCTAAAATATTCCTGTGTTTACTTATTTGTTCTAAACCTCCGAAGATTGTTGTCATTTGTTGATGCCAATAAACATCTGCCGCCCTAAGCAACTATCACACTTTGTTTAACTACAGTTTAAATAATTAGTTTGTTTCTTTTGACTCCCTGCAATTCACTTCGGTTAGTCTTGTGTTTACTAGGTACAATGGATACATTGCATGTCAAAAACATTAATTTGATTTTATCTTGCAAGAATTCACGCTCTGTTGATCGACTTCAGCTAATTAACCAGTATCATGCGTGTCCACACTCCAAACGGTTGCCAACTAACTGCATACATTTCATCATGGCTCTCCTGCGTAAACGTGTTACTTTATACCAATGGATCAGTACTTGTATATGTAAGTTGTAGATGGTTTAAAAGTGATTAGATACTTTATTTTTCAATTTAACAAATACAATTCTAACGTCAATCTCTTTGAAAGTGTATTCTCTTCTTTAAATGCATAGGTAGCAAATTTTAATTTGTCAATGTTTTTTAGTATACACTTCTGTGTAAATTAATGAAAACCATACTACTAATCTCTTTACGTTTACGTGCATATCCAATCATTTAAAATAAAAATATTCCAATAGTTCTCCTGACTGACGGATTAAAGACTGACCCATGCTCTCCTCTGAAAGATTCTATCTACGTCAATGGAAAATGTCTGAAACTCTTCCAAGTTTATTTGAATTGGTCCGATGCCCAGGTGAATTATTCCCCATTTCTCCTCTTTTTATGTAAAGTTGGTGAATTTTTATTTTCTCTTTTAATACACTTGTGTCATTAAGTACTTTTTGTGTCCCTTATTGTTAAGCTGAAAAAGTAAATAGTTGTGCTTATTAAAAATCTTTTATATTAACTCGTGGTTTCTGCTTGAGTGACGAAAACTTTGGACCTATTTTTTACCCACTTCCTTGTATGCTGGCATAATGAAATTTTGCAGGCTTACTTCTGCCGATGATAAAAAAGATGTATCGAAATTAAAAATCGATCAAATTTACTGTATTTAAATTAAATAATTTTTAGATTATCTTTATTTCTCTCATTATTAATGCGCTAGAGATGAGATGTTTTCGAAAGGTACTAAACATCTCCTACATGGCGCACATCACGAACGAAGCTGTCCGCGATAAAATAAGTGCTGTCATTGGCCCTTACAAGGAGCTTCTCACCTCTATTAGAAAGAGGAAATTACGATGTTACGGACACGTGACAAGATCTGGAGGTCTCTCAAAGACGATATTGCAAGGCAAAGTCCAGGGAAGAAGAAATTGAGGCAGACCAAGGAAGATATGGGAGGACAATATTTAATTTACACCAAAGAAACATGAACTATATGCTTTTATTTTTTGTTTATAAATATAGTAGGTTTTTTGTATAAACAAAGAAATTGTATCTATCAGTTCGTAAACATGCATTATTTATATAATTACTTACGAAGATAACTTTCATAGTAGAAAAACGATTAATATGTTATCAAAAGTTAAATGATTTGTACTATCATGTTCTATGAACAATATTGCAGGATTTTGTAGTCTTAAATCACTAATTGTGAAACTTCAGTTTGGAGAAGCTCCTTTCACAACAATATACACTGATAGCAATAGTTTTTAAAAAAATTCTTAGCAAAATCATAATATTAGGTATAAGATTTTCCAATCTATATTGTTGAAAATATTTTAATAGATCAATGACCCATTTCACCCGTTTTTCTAACATAAGGCCTTTTTTTGTAGTGTAAGTTCAACCAGGGCTGGTCTTTGGCTACTACAACCTGTGCGGCCCACGCTTTCATATGCCCCATCCATCTTAGTTGTTCACTTATTATTATTGTTAATGCCTTATCCCTACACAAACTTTTTCACATTTTAAGCTGCATAGGGCTCTGCAATAGCTAAGACTGACCCTGTGTACAGCCATAAAAACCCGTATTCTTTCTCTCTCACTATCGAACCTTTCTTTATCAATGTAAAAAAAAAAGAAATTTATTTGACGTTCAAATTCTTCATTTAGCAGGCTATATGGTATTATACAAGAAAAAATTCTAAAAAGGACATGTTACTCATGAGCGCGTTCTTTTATTTTCTTTTATAATTACAACCATGGATAAACACATGTTTGGATGTGCTTCTTACTCTAGAGATAGAACCAAGTCTTGTGAATTTTCCCCACGCATATTTTTCTCTAATTCTAACTTGGCGTTCAGTTCATATCTCCAACTCTCTATAACAGCGTTCTGTATTATCACATATCTTTGTTCCATAAAATGGATTTGCATTAATTTTTTTTTAAAAAAGATTCCCATAAATTGAGACACAGAAGAAAAGAAAAGATTGCATTTACCTGAGTAAACCTCCAGCATCTGATATTATTTACAAGTTTCTTCAGATTTCATTTTGCCATGACACTTGAAATTTTTTTAAATGTCTTTTTTCAAAATTATTTATGTCATTTGTAAGTTTATCAACGGAGAAATTTGAATACGTTTATATTCTTGCCTTAAATCTTTAATAATTTTCCAAAAAATAGAAGAATTAAAATTATTTACACATTACTTTCATTGGTTAGGTGTAGTAATTTTAATGAATAACAGTATTTTAATGAAGAACACAAGCTATTCGTGCTGCTATACTTCAATAAAAACAAAATAAATTTAATTTTCATTAAATAGCATTACAATAACTTTATGAAAACTTAAACATGAATATAAATTTCTACTATCAAGTTAAACAGTAAACACAATATTTGAACCCCATGTTATGTAGGTACTCGCTAGCGCATCATTCAATGATGTCGAAATTCCACGCAAAAACTCTCGTGGCAATATTAATACTAAATATATTCGGACCAGCGGTGTCGTGTTGTTTTTGTGCAGTTTTCTTCTACAAGCGTCATATGTGGAGTATACCGCTTAATTTTCCAAACAAATCCAATCCTTTTTTTAGCGATTTTTAATTTTTGAACAGTTTTGCGTTAGCTATAACCACCACTATGTAATCAAACAAATGTTGCACGAAACCGCAAATTAAGGCTCTTAATTAAGCATAATTATTTCCACTTTCGTTTTACTCCTTCAAATGAATTAGGGCGGTTGTTGGAAATGGCTTAATTTTTCCAATGCCCACAAAGGCCGTCCTCTGAATAAGTTCCGCCCGGGGCGGACCACACCCCACCGCCCCCGTAGCTACGCCACGGTGAACATTCTTTTAGTTATGTCTCGTATATACAGGATATATGGTCAGAAAACTTTGTTTCGTACGTTTTTTTTTTTTTTTGTATTTAATTTTAAAATAATATTTATTACAATTGGAGTGTGAACAGCAAAATCTTTGTATTTTTTTTAATTATAATTTTTTTTTACTTTTAAAATAAATAAATCAAATCAGCAAAAATAATTAATGATTAAAATATGTTAAACCTAGATTAAATTTTGAATAGAACGTTTGAAATTTGATGAAATTCTAAAGAATGAAATATTGATGTTTCAACAAATGACAGTATTTAAAGAAGAGTACTTGTCATATGGACAATACTTTCATTAGAAACCTGTTAACCTCTGGTGTTGACAACTCTTTAGAAAATAACAGCAAGCAACTGGATAACAATTTACTAGATAACGTTATCGTTTTTTTTCTTAGATCGTTTCTTAATTGTTCTTTTGCATTAAACAATAAAATAGACGAAAAATGTATTTTTAAATTAACATCATAAAATAAATGTAAGATTGCCGCACATTTAATATCTTCAACCTGAAAGATGTATTTGTCAAAGTAAAAAATAGTATAAAATTTTTCAATTCTAACGCTTTCTTTTCTCTAAGAAATTTTGTGCAACCAATATGTCTAACGGTGTACTAGCTGAACCAATCACTTTAGAAGAGAGAAACGCAACTATCACATTGGTGACAAAAATTAACAAACCGGGTAAGTGATAATTCCAATGTGTCTTTTATGCCATATTATAACTTCTTGTAATTCTAATAGGTAGTTTTAAACATTTGTGTCCAAATCTTTTTAAAAATAAATGAAACAAAAATGATTTCGCTTAAATATTGTGTAGCAGAACATATAAAAAAATAATAAATAAATTATTGGACATTTCAAACGTTAACAACAATGCCAATTTGTATAGACTATTGTTAGTTTTCTTCTTCAATTTCCTCTGCAATTCCTAACAGCTGTTTATCAATAAAACTTTGCAAAGATTTAACTTTAAAAATACGATACTCTGAGTCTTTGGTTAATCTATAATAGACTGTACGCTTACATTTAGTATTAAGTTAGGCAATAGCAAATCAATATATATAATATACAATCCGTCCTAAAAATCAGTACATTACAATGTTTAGAAAGTAGAGTTCACCTGCCAGCCTTGAATGTTGAGTTAAATTTATCGGAAAATCTTGAAATTCAAAGTTCTAACCTCGTTTATATATATATATATATAAAACTAATTTACATTGAAAATTCACTGTCAATCAATGCTAAGTTCTGTAAATAGGTGCTAATTTCATTTTTAAAATGCGTGAAATTACAAATTTATAAACACTATAAAAATCTATTCTTTATGAACTTCAAACTATTTTTTCAGTTTGGCTAGGCGCCAGTGACCTTGACACAAAATATACATTTCTGTGGTCTGAATCAAGAATGCCTCTAGCAAGAAATGACAGTTGGTGGTTGCCTTCGGCACCTAATGATTTTAACAACAACGAAGATTGCGTTCATGTTTACGTCTACAACCTAATGAAATTAAACGATATCGCTTGTTGGACGTTACTTTTCCCACTTTGTCAAACAAGTACACAGCTTTTATTTTTCCTAAAAAAATTTACAGAGAAATAATTCTTTGTGTTTTTCTCATATCACTTAGATAATATGCACATTTAGGTTTAAAATATGCATGCTATTTTTTATGCGCCTTAATACATGAAGTAAAAAACACTTTATTCACATGTTCCGAATTACTTATAACGTTGACACTTTAATTAAGCAAACTTGTAGTGAGCTTCCATTATATATTTCCCCGCTAGAAATGATTCACAATTTTACTTCTTCAGTTTACCATCACTTCACATTTTGTCCTACAGCCCATGTTAAACTAGCCTTACATCATTGAAAAAGTCATCATGCCTAAAATAATATTATCATCACGAAAAAGAACGCCCTCCCTTACAAAAGTATAAAAACATTACATCATTACTAACACTATGCCATCATCTCAAACAATTCCATCATCTCCAACAATTCCATCATCTCCAACAATTCCATCTTCCGTAACAATTCAATCTTCCTAAACTATTGAATCATCAACAATTCCATCATCTCCAACGATTACATCATCCCGAAAAATTCCATCTTCCCCAACAATTCAATCATCCAAAACAATTTCATCTTCCCAAACAATCCCATCATCTCTAAAAATCCCATCAGCACCAACAATTCCATCATCCTAAACTATTCAATCATCAACAATTCAATCATCCCAAACAATTTCCAACGTCCCAAATAATTCCACTTCCGCAACAATTCCATCATCCGAAACAATCCCTTTATCCCCAACAATTCCATCATCCCAAACAATTCCATCATTCTTAACACCATCTGATACCTCATTAATTTCTGTCACAATTCACATTTTTTGCCACAGCCTCACAATTTTTAATTTGTTCAGTCGCTCTATGATTTCCATATAATTGCCTTAAAAAGCTTTCTGTAACTTCATTCTCTAGACCAGTGTTTTTCAACCAGGGTTCCGCGGAACCCAAGTGTTCCGCAAGGGCCAGCCAGGGGTTCCGCGATTAAATTTTAAAAAATAATTTAATAACAAAAATTTAGGGTTAAAACCGATCAGGACCGCATCATGACTAACCTGCGAACATGCGTAACTGCCCCATGCTATACATGCGCACTATCGGTTATTAGTTGTTTCACTTGTTTACCTCCATACTATTTCCATTGTTAGACGCGTACGGCGTCGTACGTATTTATTTTCAATTAATTTTAAATCAAAAATCTAAATGATTCTCAATGTACTTTTACCGCTAACATGGACCGATTTATTAAAAAACGAAGGTTAGATGAAGCTGACGTCACCGAGGAATCGCCTGAAGTTGCATCCGAATCCACAGAGCCGACGGTGAAGAAAATTGAAGTTGTCGATTCTCGTCCTAAGATTCGTCAGTACAGTGACAATTATTTAGCTATGGGATTCACTTGGACAGGAGACGCCGACTGTCCATCGCCTCAATGCATTATTTGTGGGGAACAGCTTGCTAACAGTGCCATGGTGCCAGCTAAATTGAAACGACACTTGACTACATTACATCCCAATGCAGCAAAGAAAGATGTCGCGTACTTCGAGAGAGCACTAAACCTAAACAAAAAACAAGCAGCAATATTCGAGAAAAAAAGTCAAGATTAATGAGAAAACTCTAGAAGCAAGCTTTGGTGTTGCAGAGATTGTAGCTAAGAAAATGAAATCACATACTATTGCTGAAACAGTAATTTTACCAGCGTGCCAAGAGATGGTTAAAATTATGTTTGGACAAACTGCCGTATCTGAAATCAATAAGATTCCACTGTCAGACAATACGATAAGCAGGCGTATAGCAGACATGTCAACTGACATTGAAAGTAATATCCTGTCGAAGATTAAGAATCGCGGATTGTTCGCACTTCAGGTGGATGAGAGCACCGATGTCAGTGGTAAAGCACAGCTGTTAGGGTTTGTACGTTTTATTGACAATGATGCTATTGTTGAAGACTTCTTCTGCTGTAAAGAGTTGTAGGAAACAACGAGAGGGCAAGATGTATATGACGTTATCAGTGCATATTTGCTGTCCGGTGACTTGACATGGAAAAACTGCGTCGGCATTTGTACGGATGGTGCTCCTACAATGACGGGAAACGTCAAAGGTTTTGTCTCACTGGTGCGACAGACGAATCAAGATATCGTGGGCACCCACTGCTTCATACACAGAGAAGCACTAGTTGCTAAAACAGTGGGAGAAGATTTAAAATCAGTACTGGACAAGGTGGTGAAAATAGTTAATTACATGAAGATGAGACCTCTTAAATGTCGCTTGTTTGCCAAACTTTGTCAAAGCATGGAAGCGGAACATATCACACTCATTCAACATACAGACGTGAGATGGCTGTCTCGTGGAAAAGTACTATCTCGTTTCTATGAGCTGAGAGAGGAACTTTTGGCGTTCTGTTCCAGTGAAAAAACTGAAGGAGTGTGAAAACGCTCTGAGCAACGAGAGCTGGTGTTCTAAAATAGCTTATCTGGCTGATATATTTCAAGAACTCAACATTTTGAACAGTGGTTTGCAAGGCAGAAATGAAAACATCTTGACTTCCAGTGACAAAATAAACGCTTTTCAGAAGAAACTTGCTGTCGAAGAAGTGTGCAGCTGCTGGGAATTTGGAAATGTTTCCCAACGTTAATCTCACCAACCACCAAGACATTCTGCCGTTGATCGTCCACCACTTGGAAAGTCTGTCCAGCAGTCTCAACAAATACTTCACATCAATATATGTTGACCAGTATGACTGGGTTAGGAAACCATTCATTGAACTTGAATGGTGCGAAGGGCAGTTTACTTTGAAAGTGGAAGAGGAGCTGGCTAGCATTGCAAGTGACAGAACACTTAAACTCAAGCATGCAGAGCTCAACATGGATACGTTTTGGTTATTGGTTGAAAACGAGTACCCTGCAATTGCTGAGAAAGCTTTGCGACTTCTGATGCTTTTTCCACCTCTTACATGTGCGAGTTTGGATTTTCGGCCATGAGTAACATCAAACACAAGAAACGAGAACGCCTTTTGTCTGTTGAAGGAGAACTTCGCGTATGTCTATCCAAAATTCGGCCAAGAATACAGCTGCTGTGCACAAAGCGTCAAGCACAATGTTCACACTGAAAATTTTTCAATACTCGACCAAACATGCATCTATCATTGTAAACTGCATTTATTGTCGATGATGTATGTTGAATGAATAAAATCAATAAATAAATAATTAGTCCTGTAAGACTTGTAAGAACTGTTGATTAATGGTAGATCGAAAAAAAATTTGGGGTTCGCCATAAAGGGACATAAAGGGTTATACAGGTTCCGCCAGAAATCTGACGACACCAAAGGGTTCCCCTGAATAAAACAGGTTGAAAAACACTGCTTTAGACTGTAAAATCTGCCCATTTTCTCACTCCTAATACAGTTAATTTTTCACCTTCACCTTCCTAATTGTAATGGAATGGAGAGAAAAAATGACTTACTCAACCCCCCACCCCAATTTTTTAAAAAAAATATGTAAACTATTAATTATCTGATATTAAAAACATTATTCGCCAAGATTTCTTTAAAGTTAAAAAAATATCTATTGGCATAAGATGAGACGCAAACGTTTTCAGAGCATGTAATTGAATAAGGGGCCGTCCATAAATGACGTCACACGCCTAAGCGGCGGGGGGGGGGGTTGGGACAAGCATTTGTGGCAATGTGTGACTAGTGGGAGGGGTTGTTTAAGAGATGTTAGTCACATCTTAACACGCAGCTTTAAATAAAAGTTCCACTTAAATATTTGATCGCTCTCAATTTATTTTAACTTATTTTGAATGGTTTCACGGATGTTACAATATTAGAGTGCAGCTTTTTATTACACTAAATTAGTACTAACATAATTCTTTAAAAAAATAATACGGAAAATAATAATTTTCAATTAGAAAATACCACTTGTAGGGGGTTGGGGGGGGGTCTAAGCTTTGTGACGTCATATTTGAAGGGGGATATGAGTTTTTGTACCGCTGTGTGGTGAGGGGGAGGGGTAAAAATCGTCTAAAATCTCGTTAAGTCACTTATGGAATAAGCCTAACAAAACTTTGAACAAATTTCATATTAAAAGTGATGAGAAGTTTGATATCGTAAAGGGGGGGGGGGGTCCTCAGCAGTAAGTTTTATAATTTTTTTTATTTATTTGATATATTTTTTTTATTTTAAGTTTTATTTGCGTCTATTTTTGTGTATTAATACTAAAAACCTTTCATTATTAACGCAATTAATTGGGAATTGGTGTCCAGTTCATAGGTCTTTGTGATGACGAACGTTTTAAGGATTTTGTTTGCAAAACTTTCATTTTGAGCTGTCCTATGTGATGCCTGTAGGCTTTATCTTCTAAAGTGTTGCATGCAGATCAGAGAATTTTCCTTTCCCCGGAGAGCTTTCTTGAAATTCAAATAGCTCCATTTTCAGATTTTCAGTATAACCATTGTAAAAAGAAAGACCTAATGCTTCAAACTCAGATTCATCAGGAGAGAAAAGAAAATAAATTGTTCTTTCTATTTGACGGTGCTATAGGAATCTATCATTAACATTATCATTGCGTCTGCTACATTACTCGAGAATTTATTGTAGATATTTTCAAGTCTTTTCTAGAATTGTGTGCGAATTGTGTAGAATTTTCTAGATGCATATTAAAGTATGGAGAATATTTCAGCTGCTCTTTTGAAAGATCTCTTTCAAAATCATGCATTTTACTTTCAAATATTTAATATTACAAAACAACCTCTCTGGCTTATTTTTTTGTGCGCAGTTCCTTTCCCATTGCACTAAAGTATTATAAACTTGTATCTTGCCCACTACACTTAAGTACTATAAACTTGTATCTTTCCCACTACACTAAAGTACTATAAACTTGTATCTTGCCCAGTACACTAAAGTATTATAAACTTGTATCTTGCCCAGTACACTAAAGTATTATAAACTTGTATCTTGCCCAGTAGACTAAAGTATTATAAACGTGTATCTTGCCCATTACACTAAAGTATTATAAACTTGTATCTTGCCCAGTACACTAAAGTATTATAAACTTGTATCTTGCCCACTACACTAAAGAACTATAAACTTGTATCTTGCCCAGTACACTAAAGTACTATAAACTTGTATCTTGCCCAGTAGACTAAAGTATTATAAACGTGTATCTTGCCCAGTACACTAAAGTACTATAAACTTGTAGCTTGCCCAGTACACTAAAGTATTATAAACTTGTATATTGCCCAGTACACTAAAGTATTATAAACTTGTATCTTGCCCAGTACACTAAAGTACTATAAACTTGTATCTTGCCATGAACACTAAAGTACTTTAAACTTGTATCTTGCCCACTACACTAAAGTATTATAAACTTGTATCTTTCCCAGTACACTAAAGTATTATAAACTTGTATCTTTCCCAGTACACTAAAGTATTATAAACGTGTATCTTGCCCACTACACTTAAGTACAATAAACTTGTATCTTGCCCACTACACTAAAGTATTATAAACTTTATCTTGCCCACTACACTAAAGTAATATAAACTTGTATCTTGCCCAGTACACTAAAGTATTATAAACATGTATCTTTCCCACTACACTTAAGTACAATAAACTTGTATCTTGCCCACTACACTAAAGTATTATAAACTTTATCTTGCCCAGTACACTAAAGTATTGTAAACTTGTATCTTGCCCAGTACACTAAAGTACTATAACTTGTATCTTGCCCACTACACTAAAGTATTATAAACATGTATCTTTTCCACTACAATAAAGTATTATAAACTTTATCTTGCCCAGTACACTAAAGTATTGTGAACTTGTATCTTGCCCACTACACTAAAGAATTATAAACTTGTATCATACCCAGTACACTAAAGTATTATAAACTTGTATCATACCCAGTACACTAAAGTATTATAAACTTCTATCGTGCCCAGTACACTAAAGTATTATAAATTTTTATATGTTCTTGTTCGGATTTATCAGGCTTATTGAGACATAACTTTTGTTTCTATGAATACTCTTGGTTTCCCTACTAAGCTTTCGTGTTTTGCTATATTATTAACTTGCCTATTTTTACATGATAAGTATACATTTTGTTTAAAGTATTCAATTAGAATTATACATACGTTACCTCATAATGCTTCGATATGAAGACTGAAATCTATATTACTATTAAGGGATTAAAACCCAAACATATTTTGCAAGAAATTTGAATTTGTTTAGTAATTTCTATAGCAATTTATGAAGATCTTGAATCTTAAGTCATGGCCTTATGTGATGAGCAAAAGAAACTTTCAAGTGCAGACTAAACAACTTATTTAAATCAAATTTTATTGTGGTTAATAATTTAGAAAGTAATTTTTAAGTCGCTTGCCGGCTGTAATGTGTAAGGCTCTGCGTGCCGGCTGTGACACCGTGTGCCATAGTCGCGCAAAACTGTTATATATTGTTTTTGAAAAGAAAATTGAAAGATAGCGATAATGAAAATTTAATTTATTACATAAGGAAGAGATTCATTGGATTTTACTGATAATTTCAATCTTTTGTGTGTGACAAATTTCTTAATCTAAGAGTATTATTCAAATTCAATAATAAAAATAGCTAGACATTACAATTTTTCAAACGCTACATCTACATTAACTTTCCATTTTCCTTTAATTTAGACGTCAATCCTGATGATTACGTGGCTGTTATACCTAAATCATACCCTAACGGTCCACTAAAGGCCTACCTCCAACTGACTGCTGGCTACAACTTTCTTGTGTACGCACAGTTTATTGATGGTGACGTGGTGACTGAAGATACAATACTGTCCTTACCTAGTGACCGTGGCTTGTTATATACAATGAGTTCCTTGATTTCACTTCCTGATACTGGTAAGACAAATTTAGTTTGTTCAAATATAGGCTACTAATATTTTATGAGGGAGACTCTTGCGAATGTGTTATACCCTAGATATCAATTATTTCTCTACACATTCTTCTATTACATTGTATAAATCCCGTAATTCTTTATCTATTCCATGCTATACAATAAATTGTTTCATTACATTGTATCATAATTTAAATATGATATAATTATATAGATTTTTTTTTAAAGTCAATGGAAAATTTAATTTTGATATTTTTTTTTCTATTTAAACATTTTTAATTGGTGAAGTAAAAAATATGAATAATGGTAATATAAAAAGTAACATCTACTTATTCAATATTTCCTTGTTATAGTACCCCAAGTAAAAAAGAATTTAATCTTATCTCTTACGACGCCCCTTCTATACAGAAGATTATTTCGTGATTTTAAAAAAAAAGTTTTCTCCGTTCTTAAATTTGTTTTAAAATTGTTAACACTGTTAACTTAAAATATTTAAAAACTGCGGTTTCAAAGATTTGACCCACGATAAAAAGATTTTTTAAATTTCTTCCCCGAAGCGTTACATGATTATGTTTTTAATCTGAAGCAGACAAATCATCACATACATATATTTATGTTGTCAATCTAACACAGACATATCATCACATACATATATGATATCAATCTAAAACAGACATATCATCACATACATATATGATATCAATCTAAAACAGACATATCATCACATACATATATGATATCAATCTAACACAGACATATCATCACATACATATATGATATCAATCTAAAACAGACATATCATCACATACATATATGATACAATCTAACACAGACATATCATCACATACGTATATGATAACAATGTGACACATACATATCATCACATACATATTTGATATCAATGTGACACAGACATATCATCACATACAGGCATATCATCTCATTATGTGGACATCCGAACGACACATCCGGTCACTGTGGTCATGTACACCATAGACAACGTCACCAATCAGTCGGACTCAACATTGATCTTTCCAACAACAATGTACACAGGGAATCAATGGGCCATGACCTATGTGTTGTTCTCTGCCTTACCTGAGATACAAGGTAAATTAACCAAGTCATTCCTAGGTATCTTTCATTATAAGTGAGTATTTTAATGATTTAAGATATTTGTTTTACAATTTATTTCCCTCCAAAGTGCTTTTTGGCTACCTATATTTTATAAGGAGAATTTCTTTTAATTGTTGAAGTGTATGCAAAATATTTAAGTCTTAAAAGTAAGATTGTTGTCTTAAAACAATATTAACCTTTATATATATAGGCTATATATTTTTTTTAAAATAAAAAATGAAAGTACCACATACGTCATTGGATATTTGTGTTCCTTGCTATTACAAGTTACTGTTTCAGTATTCTTTTTGTTCTTCAAGTTTCATATACATAAAATCTATATATAATGTGTCTATAATTTTATGGAAAATCTTAAGAATTGCCTAAATACCATAAAATAATAATACAACAGGAAATCTACTAAACGTGATAGCAATGACAGACACTACAACTGACGTCACAGTGGTTCTCAAAGGACGTGTATGTGAAAAACCCGTTTTTTCTCTGGGAACTATTAACGTCAGGTAAATATATTTCCTAGTTTTTATCTACCTCAACTTCGTTCCTCATTTTATTGTATCGCCATCTATGAATATTTTTGTTTATCAAATTCTCCACTTGTAACAAGTGTCTTATGGTACTGATAGAAATTCAGAAGAAAATTATGTTTAGATGTAAAATATACATCCACAGAAACTTCGACTCCTTCAAAGCTACAATAAAATCCAAGTATGACGTCATGACGGCCAAACTAGATGTAAACTTTGATGGTGCTATCGTCAACGCTACACAACCAGTCGCTGTCTTCATGGGAAATTTAGGGGTATGTGAATACTATAGGGGTATTTGAAAAGTTCTGAGTATTTGAAAACTATGGGGAATTTGAAGACTATGGGGTATTTGAAAACTATGGGGTATTTGAGAACAATTGGGTATTTCAAAACTATGAGGTATTGGAAGACGCTATATATTTAAAGACTATATTTGGGATTTAAAAACTATTGGATGTTTGAAAAGATTTGGGTATATGAAAATTATGGAGCATTTGACAACTATTCCACCTCAATCCATACACATAATATTAACGTTTAAGATTAATCAAGAAATAAAAATGATTTTAAAACAGTGAAATTGATTTCTTTAAGAATTTGATTGATCCTCTCAAACAGTTGTAGGAAGCTACAAGTTTTTGTTTAATTTATTGAAATTCATTTGCACAGGGATAAGAACATTGTATTAATATTTTTATTACTTATCATGAACGGAATCATGGCATTCAATTTCAACAATTTTAATAGTTAGGGTAAGGGCGATAAAATTACTTTCCTAAATAAATAAAGTTTGACAATTTTTGTTCAAAGACCAAAAACATAACATTAAAAATATAAATTGACTTTGGATCAGATACTGCCAGCATCTCACATTGGTGCAGAGTACGTCACGTTCCCAAGTGATCCAAGGGATAGTAACAATAGAGACATTTTCAAGTTTATCGCTGTGAGTGACTGGACTTTGATAGAGGTAATCGATTATTTATTCCCTTGTGAAATATACTCGGCATATAAATGGAAAAAAAAACAATTAATTTGACAGATGAATTCACAACCCTAAAAGGATATCCCGTAAATTGTTTAAATATATATAACGAGCAAAATACCCGTGCTACGCTACGGGGTAGGCACAATAGGAATAACTTTATTTTGGTTTTGGGTCTCAAATTTAAATCTACTTTAAAATGAATTTAAACGCATCAGGAAATTAGGGTAGTGATAAATCAAACACCTTCTTAATAAAAACAACGATATGTGTGTCGAGAAAAAATAAAAATATTATTAATTTAAATATTAGCCATCAATTTTGGTATTTCTGCTTTAATATAGTATCATTATGTTCATCCGTGGCTTGCTCCACCACATCCTTCCAGCTACAGCCCCTATAGGGCCCTGACCTGCTCAACCACATCCTTTCATTCAGATCGATTGATGACTTTCTTTCACCATGCTCGAACCCCTTTAATAACGCATGCTATATACTCTACCAGGATAACAAATGTCGTTAACAGTTACAAAAATCTAACTGGCAAGGCTCACTTTCTTTTCACGTGAATCAAATCATGAAAACAATATCTTTCCACATTATTCCTTTGGTTCTTAGAAAACACACATTTCATTTATAGTCTAAGCATTATATTACTTCAATACGAATAGAATATGCTTAGCCAGATAATATTTGTGAATATTGTGGCTTGGGGAGAGAGGAAAATATGGGTTATTTGATATCAAGGCACATGTTCCTTTAACTTGTATAAACACATAGGAACAATGCTGCTTTTAAGACAATGATGAGAAATTGATCTCCTTATAAATGTTATGTCAATCATTCTATATTCCCACGCATTTTTCTAATAGTAACAATTCACTTTATATCAATCTTTATTCCCGTTGTACATTATTCATCTAATAAACTCAAAACAGCTTGGCACAAAATGAGTTGTTGTCAGTGTGCTTTTTTTTTCGACATAACACGCACTTTCTTATGCTATATCCTACTTATAAGTAATAATACCCGTGATATTTCTTTACACTTGATATATTTACACCTTAAAGAACATTTTTTACCTAAAGCGTATGTCATGCAACCGCATTGTTCGAGAAACGTACCCAATTTTTTAAAATGGATGTTTCATCATTCGTTAGGACTTTGTTTCTAGGCTTAGCATGGCCTTAGTCAAATTAATAGGATTATTTTATGGGTCAGATATTAATTATGTGAATATTAATGCTAAATTAAGGTATGTATGAGTTAATTTGTTTTAAAGAAACACCTTAAATCGCAAGGTTTGAGCTGAAAATGTACCCCTTTCTATCTACACCGTAGAAATTTATTATTATTTTTGTTTGTACATTTACTTTTTAAAATACTGGTTGTCATGTTAGAGGCGCAACATTAGCAGACATAAAAATAACCAAATCACACACACATTCGCACATAGCCCCTCCCCTCCCCCCACACACACAAATCATTATGATTTTTACGTCTATATTTTCAATTTTAAAAAAGTAATCAAGAGTTTAAACTTTTCCAAAAGGATATTATCAGTGGCTGAGAAATAGTGCCACTCAGGGATCTGTGATATTATAAAATCATGACCCTAGAAATGAAATGCACCCTTCAAATAGTTCACAAAATTGCTCCTCTTTAAAAAAAAATACAATTCCGCTTTTTAACCCCACTCTTACAACAGTGTATAAACACTTATACACGTACCATAATATTATTTAAAATCCCGGCGCAAGGGCTCATTTCTTCTAAAATCAAGCATAATGTAAAAACCATCTCTGAAAAAATCATTGGAGATTGTTCTTCTCATTAACAGTTTTTAAGTCACATTCAATGATTTCCCGTTATCTTTTATTCAAGCACCCATGCAGATCGCATCGGCAGAAACTTGTGTTCATAACACTAACGGAATTTTTCATAATCCAGTGCATAATTTTAACTATACATAAAAGATTACGTGGTAACGTCTTTTCAATATTTAATTTCACTTTTAGCAATCTATGAAATAAATCGTTATTTCACAACTAAAACAAACACACAGTCACACGCACACACAGACGCACATACACACATAAACATAAACACACTCACACACATGCATATTCACACAATCAGATTATAATCAAGATAAAAAAGTAACATCAAATAAATTAATAGAATAAAAGCTTCATGACGCCACTTAATGTTTTTTT